>JASDQU010754674.1:9403-40497 GCA_032191745.1 Picea mariana
CATATTCTCTGGTGGATGATGCACCACACAAATCTATAGGCATGGGAAAAAGTGGTAGAATATATCAAAGCCAGGTTCCATCCTATGACCAAATTTGAATTAATGAATTGGTACAAGGGTACTGAAGACCCTTAGGAGAACATTTTCTTCTGTGAAAGGAAGTGGAAAACCAAGAATATTTCTAGCACAAAATGGGTCCATAGGTTTTTCCATACCATGGATATGGTACCTAGAAGTTGGTACATCTAGGAGGAAACAAGAAGACAAATAGGGGAATGGGGGAGAGTAAGAAGGTAGTTATATGCAACATTCAAATTCACATTAGAAATCTAGGCATAGAGGGAGGAGCTCTTAAGAATTAAGGATTTCATATTCCATCAAAAACCTAGAGACACTGTGTATAAATTATCCTGTGCATATCATATGCCAATGGAGAAACTAAAAAAACTTATCTATTGTTGGAAGGTTGATAGTGATGATGTGTATGGAGAATACCCCAGGGGGGTTATCGATCAACAAGACCAAGGGAGATTGAAAATTTCAAGTAAAGGCCTCTAGTAGCACTGCATTGGATTATGGGCACCCATTAAGAATAAAGAAACATAATATATTCATGGAATAAGTATTGAATATGGACATAATTGGTGACTATTGGGACTAGTAAACGATAACGCAAGTGGTAGACTTGTTGAAATAATATGAATACCTCTTTCCAAGGAGATTCTAAAAAATGAAGGGAATTGTAGGATCCCTCGACGAAATTAAGATTCAGTGAAATCCAGATGCTAAGCTAGTAAAGAGGAGACCATATCACCTGAACCTAAAGTACAAAGAGAAAGCGTGCAAAGAATTGGATTGAATACTAGAGGAAAGGATCATTGTCCTCGTGGAGGAATTAGATTGGATTATCCCAACAGTGGTGCAATAAAATAAGACATGTGACTTAAGAATTTGCGTAGACTTGTGAAACTTGAATTCTTCTTGTGTACATGATCCATTCCCAACACTATTTACAGATGAAGTGTTTGAAAATATGGGTGGGAACAAGGCTTACTCATTCACAGATAGCTTCTCAAGATATCACTAGGTGAAAATCATGGAAGAATACTAAGACAAGACAACATTTATGAAAAAATGGGACTCGTTTTATTACATGGTAATGCCCTTTGGCTTGAAGAATGCACCTGCAATATTTTTTGGAATTGTGGTAGCAACTTTTAAGGACTTCATCCATAAGTTTATGGAGGTGTGCTTAGATGATTGTGTTGCATTCATCCCACTGAAAGAGAATATGAAGGAACTATGATTGATGTTGGATATATGTCAATAGTTTCATATTTGATTAAACTTGAAAAAGTGCATCTTTTATACACCATTCAGTATGTTGTTGGGACATGTGGTATGCAAGGAAGGATGATTAGTAGATCAAACAAATATTGTTGCAACAATGGATATGTTGGATACCACATATGTTAGAGAGATACACACCACTTTGGGGCACAAAGGTTATTATAGAAAATCCATACAGATTTGCGCAAAGGCTGTTGCATCGTTAGAGAAGATACTATGCAAACAAAAAGTATACCTGGACTAAAAAATGGCATAAGGTGTTGGACACATTGAAGGAGAAATTGGTGATTGTTTTGATCTTGGTATTTCTATATTGGACCAAGATATTCCACATACATATGGACATTTTTAATTATTTGGGTTGGATGTCATTGATGTCAACCCTTGAAGAAAGTATGGTAGAGAATTCTGGTAGCACAAAGGTTTAGGTAATGGACCCAAGTTTGTTTGATGTATAATGGTATGAGTTTTTATATATTTGAAGGTAATACTATTATATATGGATAGTACATGTCATTCCATTTCTGGTGGTATGTGGAACGTCACATAAGTCCTCACAGTTAGAGAGTTATGGCCATGTGAAGTGGGAGAACCCTCATGAGTCATCTAGAAGCCCCAAAAGGTCAAAGTAGTCAAAGTGATTGCAAAGAAGAAATTATTTAAATAATAAAGTGAAGTGATGAGTGTAATATAAGTCAAAGTGGATACAAAGGAAATTATTTAAATAATAAAGTTAATGGATAAATTACTAAGTGGACAAGTGGTTAGAAGTGGGTTAGCCCTAAAATAAGGAAAGTGGTTTAAGAGATTTTAGAAGGTAAATAATCAAGTGAAATGATGAGTGTACTATAAGTCAAAGTGGATACAAAAGAAATTATTTAAATAATAAATTTAATGGATAAATTACTAAGTGGACAAGTGGTTAGAAGTGGGTTAGCCCTAAAATAAGGAAAGTGGGTTAAGATGATTAAAAGGTAACCCCTTAAAGAAGGTACATAAAAGTATAAATAAGAGGCAAAAGTCTCTCATTCAAATAACACTTGAGAATATTGAATACCTACAAGTGATTGAGGTAACCAAAGGATATATAAGACAAATTTCATAGGAAAGGTGAAGTAAAGAAGACCAAAATTCAAGGGAAGATAAATTCTTTTGATGATGTTTTCCATGGCATGTTATTTACAGGTCATCTCACCATTTTCACAATAATTTTTTTTTATAGAATGATTCAGACCATAAAATATGAATTCCATTGAGGAAACATATCCAAGTAGTTGTGAAAAAAATTTCAACTTGTGGGTCGTTGTATTTTTGGAGTTAAACTCCGTGGAAAATAGGGTTTGTGGCTAGTCCTGAAACTAGTCTAAAACAAGTGTTTTGGGAAAAAACGTCATAACTTATTCATAACAGATCCAAATTCAGTAAGACAAAATGTATTGGTTAGAGTACAATATGTAGTATTTGTTGTACCAGTTTTATATCCATACAACAAATATTATGTGTGGGGCATGCTCTATAAGTTCTCTCTCTAGAATAAACTAGCATTCAACAAGGTATGGCATTTTTGCTATAACTCCTTTTCTGAGAGGTTCCAAGTAGTGAAACCTGGAGGAATTGCATAAAAGAAATTGAAGAACATTATGTACTACTTTCAGATCTTTATTCATTACAGGTACATAGTTTTGATTATTTCAAGTTAGGGTTGTTGACTAATCCAAAATTAGTCATGTGAGACTAAAGTAAAGTTTGATGAAAATGCTAGTCTCTTGTTGTTAAAGTTAATGAAGGTTTGTAGGTATGTGATCATATACACCAGGTCTATTGCAGAGTTACAAATCAGATTTGGATGATGAAATTGATGAGGACTTTTGGTTGAGGTACATCTTGGGTACATGGTCGAGACAAGTAGTTGATGAGTTGGCACATACATGAGGTGTATAGTTGATGGTGTTGATACATCTTGATGAGTTATATTTTATGTGTATTTGATGCATGATTGGTACATATTTGGTGCATGGTTGATGCACTCATTGATGGTACAGGTTGAGGTACAGGTTGGTGCATGGTTGATGCACTCACTGATGGTACAGGTTGAGGTGCAGGTTGGTTCATGGTTGATTCACTTGGATATGGTACATGTTGATTACAGGTTGTTTGGTATAGGTTGTTACAGGTTGATTGGTACAGGTTTACAACAGTATATCTTACAGTGATAGTGTGACAGTGGTTCCATCATTCTACTTCTACGACAGGGCGGTTGGATGGGGCAAGGACAGGTGGTTGTAGCCACCTTCCGATTATAGACAAAGAACATAGGGGGTTGTAGCCTCCTTTTGATTGTATCCAGAGAATTGGGGAGTTGGAGCTTCCCTCAGGTTGTAGCCTAAGAAATTAGGGGGTTGGAGTCTCCTTCCAGTTGTAGCTGGAAAACAAAAGGAAGTTGGTGTTTCCAATGAATGTAATTCTTAAAGACATATAAGAAAAAACATTATGTGGTTTTCTCCCACTTTGGGTTTCCACGTAAAACACTGGTGTTCTTTGTATGTGTATGATTGTTCATTTTTTCATTGTTTATTTACTCTGCAACTATTGGATGATAATTCTACATTGATCATAAAGAAATATAACACTTTCATATTATGGTTTAAAAGAATTATTTCTCCATTACTGATTCACCCCCCTCTCGGTAATCCAACAATTGGTATCAGATTCGGTTCCTTCAGGAAACAATTTAACCACTGGAAGAAGATCATGGATTATTTTGAGAATGGAGTACCATTTTTCAATGGTTAGAATGGTTTAAAGTATGATATGTGTAGTGGAAGTATGAAAGTATTTTTACAGGCACAGGGGTATTATATTTGGCTATCAGTCGTTACAGGATATGATAGTTCAAAAAGGGAAAAGACTACAGCCAAGAAGGAATTGAAGAAGAATAAAAAAATAGCAATGGATTTCATCTGGGAAGGATTACCTAATCCGATAAGAGAAAATGTTGGTAAATCTTCATCAGCCAAAGAAATTTGGGATAAGTTACATGATATATATTCTTCACCCATCACAGATTTAGAAAATGCCAAAGAATATGCATATACATATCAAGAAGAAATATGTTCACCATGTCAAACATATTCAAAAGATGAAGAGTACATAATCAACAGAGGTACATTGTTTTTCTTTAATTGTGAAAAACGCGGACATCTTGAAATAAAATGCCATGAAGGAAATGAGACAGAAAAACTAATTGAAAAAAAAAGACAATTATGAAGTAGAATTGATTAGTGCTTTAGATGAACTAAGAAAGGAAAGAGAAGAAAATAAGTCACTCAAGAAATAATTGATGAAAAAAAAGGAAAGTGTTCACATTTTTTAAGAATCCCAATAGGTCATCGAGAACTTACGAACTCATCTAGAAGAAGCTAGAAAGATCGAAGATAATCTTGAATATCAAAAGAATTATTTGGCAGCCAACATAGCAACACAAAAGGAAGAAGCAGAAATGAGAGAGAATATATTAACATATCATCTTAAGGAAATAACTATCGATCTAAACCAACATGAAGCAGAGTTTGGTCAAGAAGAGAAAGGACTTGAAGAAGAAATAATCACATTAAAAATCCATCTTAAGGTAGAGTTTGGTCAAGAAGCGAAAGGACTTGAAGAAGAAATAATCAAATTAAAATTCCATCTTGAAGAAGTAAAAAGAACAAAAGAAGTCATGAAGTCTCAGATAATGAATAAAGAAGAAGAGGTTGAGAAGCTTGAAGAAGAAGTTGTCGCATTGAGAAGTAAAATCCTCAACCTCAACAAGAATGTTGAAGAGACATAAACATCCACATCATTTATAGACAATGAAGATAAGCACTCTAGGTTTCTAGAAAATAAGAATGAAGAAAATAGAAAGAGTTATGCAAAAGTACTCAAAGGAAGGAATCATGGTCAACCAGATTCTAAGAAAACTATCAAAGATACATTTTTAAGAAGACCATCCATGTTCAAGCCACAAATTAGCTTCAATCATGATCATGATCAGTCAAGGCAGAAATTCAGAAGGACTACACCACAAAGAAGATCATTCACTCCTAGGTATGCAAATTTCTTTTATGGTCATTGTTTTTATTGTACTAATTTTGGACATAAGATTGCAGACTGTGGGGATTATAAAAGAAATGTTCAAGAAGAAATGCCTATGTGGCCCCACGTAACATTGAATGTTACAAATGTCATAACTATGGACACATAGCTAGTGATTGTATAAGCATGGTCAATAATTCCATGAAAGAGAAGACTGATATCATATATAAAAAAAGTATGGATAATAAAACAAGAAGAACAATTGAACAAAGACTAGGTGTCAGATATCGCAAGATTGGCAATAAAACAAGATGAAGAAAATTCTACAGAGAAAAAAAAATATGCCAGATACAAAAAGGTTTGGAAAATAACTGAAAAAAAAGAAGGACAGGTAAATAAAGAACAGGTTCAAGAGATTGTATTTTCAAGCATTGTAATGAAATATGAATCCACAGATAGAAAGAAAAAAGTCAAAGCTCGGAGAGATGATGAATCTACCAATGAAAATGACGATGAATACACATCAGAGAAGGAATTGTTATGAGCCATCTGGCTTAGAGAATCCCAGGTAATATGAATATTAGACAGGGGGAGTCTATGATATAGTTGTGACAGACCAAAGTACCATCCTTCAAGCAACTTGCAGAGTCTGAGAAGATAGATCTAGAGCATTCAGTTAGCAGAAGTACAATTTGATAGATTAATCAGTTGTAGTAGTGAAGACTTCATGATAGTATAGTGATAAATGGGTCAGCATTATGGACAGTTGTGCAGTAGAGTCTTGGAAAGTATGGAAAGAGATGGATACATAAGAACACTTAGCAGGTTTGGATAGATATATGAAAATGGACGAGATCATGGATTCATAGATTGGTTTAGAGAGTGGTTTAGAGACAAAGGAACATTATCATAATGAATGATAATTACACAAGAAATGGATCGAACAATGCTAATGGATTCCAAATTGAAATATATTTTTTTTGGACACATGCAGTGCAAACAACAGTTCACATTCAAAACAGAGTAATGCTCAGAAAAAACAATGACAAAAATCCCTACAAGCTATGGAAAGGAAAACCAACAAATGTGAAGCACTTCAGAGTATTTGGAAGCAAATGCTACATCAAAAGAGAAGATGCCAGAATGGGAAAGTTTGAATCTCGTGTGGAAAAATGAGTATGTGTTGGTTACTCAAGTACAAGGAAATCATACAAGTGTTACAATCTAAGGCTGAACAAATTTTTGGAAAGAATCAATATAACAATTGATGAAACAAGTGGATGAGAATTAAAGGAAGAAGAAAATGAACCAGTGGAACAACTTTATGAAGAAGAATAAAAATATGAAGAAGAAGTAGAAGAGGAAGATGAATAAGATCAGACAAAAGTAGAAGAGAAAGTTCAACAAGTGCCTCCAAAGACACCTAGAAAATGAGTACAGGAGAATCATCCTTCATACTAGATTATCGGAAACAATGATGCAGGAGTTGAGACTAGAAGAAGAATCCATTCACCAGAACAAATGCACCTAGCACTGTTATCTACGATGGAACCAAACAGTTTTGAAGAGGCCAACAATGATGAATTCTGGAATAAGGCCATGAATGAAGAATTGGATCAAATAAAGAATAATGACACTTGGGAATTGGTTCCAAGACCAAGGAATAAGAATGTGATTGGCACAAAATGGGTTTTTAGAAATAAATTGAATGAAGATGGACATGTTACAAGGAAAAAATCTAGATTGGTATGTAAAGGATACACACAACTTGAAGGAATCGATTTTGAAGAGACATTTTCCCCAGTTGCCAGAATGGAAGCAATCTGATTTCTCTTAGCTTATGCATGCTCCAAGAATATTAAAGTGTATCAGATGGACGTGAAATCAACTTTTCTGAATGGGGAACTTGAAGAAAAAGTCCACATTGAACAATCAGAAGGATTTCAGTTGTCAGAGAATGCAAATTATGTGTGTAAATTGAAGAAGGCCTTGTATGGTCTAAAACCAGCTCCTAGAGCATGGTACTCTAGACTGGATAAATATCTACAACAAGTAAGGTTCAGAAAAGGAAGTGTAGACAACAACCTCTACATCAAGGTAAATCAATATAGTATTTTATTAATTGAATTTTATGTTAATGATATTATTTTTGGAATCAATGATGACGGGTTAAGCTAGAAATTTGCAAAGGATATGCAGAATGAATTTGAAATGTCATTACTCGGAGAACTATCCTTCTTTCTGGGTCTTTAGATACATCAAAGCAACCACATAATTTTTATTTCTCAAACTAAGTATATCAGAGAAATGCTAAAGAGGTTTGGAATGGAAGATTGCAAACCAATTACCACTCCTATGCAAACCAGTTGCAAGTTGAGAAAAGATGATGATTCAAAGTTTACAGACTAGAGACAATATAGGTCAATGATTGGTAGCTTACTATATGTGACAACATCCAAAATAGATGTAATGCTGGAAGTTGGACAGGTAGAACGATTTCAAGAAACACCAAAGGAATCACATGTCTTAGCAGTGAAGAGGATTTTCAGATATCTCAAAGGAACAGAAGAGTTTGGATTATGGTATCTAAAAGGAAATGATCTATCACTTATTTCCTACACATATGTAGATTGGGTAGGTTGCATTGAAGACCGATGAAGCACCAATGGAGCAACATTCTACTTGGGTGAGTGTTTAGTATCTTGGATAAGAAAGAAACAATCATCAGTATCTTTATCTACAGTCGAAGAAGAGTATATAGCAACAACAAGATGTTGTACACAGTTTCTATGGATGAAGCAAACTATGACAGATATACAATTTGAGTATGATGAGCCCATTCCAATCTATTGTGATAATACAAGTGCCATTAGTATCTCAAAGAACCCGGTGATGCACTCCAAGATGAAGCACATTTAAATAAAGTATCACTTTCTACGGGAACAGGTTGCAGAGAAGAACATCAGAGTTGAATATGTCGGTACAAAAGAACAAGTGGCATACATATTTACAAAACTGCTTCCACGGGAAGCCTTTGAGTATCTTCGCCAGAGATTTAGAGTAATTTCTACTCCAAAATGAATGCTTTTGAATGATTATCTTATATGTCTTATATTTACACGAGGAAGCACCATAAAGAGGACAGTTCAGGTTGGGAGATCAGTTTCAGGAAGAGTTCGGTCAGGGGGAGCAACCCCGAATGGAAAGATACAATTTCCATTGATGACAAAGGGGGAGAGATTTATCATATGCAAANTCAGAGTGTTTCCATCAATGCCAAAGGGGGAGATTGTTGATTATTTGGGTTGGTTGTCATTGATTTCAACCCTTAAAGAAAGTCTTGTAGTGAATTTCGATAGCACAAAGGTTTTGATAATGGATCCAAGTTTGTTTTATGTATAATGGTATGAGTTTTAATATATTTGAAGGTAAGACTATTCTATATGGATAATACATGTCATTCCATTTCCAGTGGTATGTGGAATGTCACATAACTCCTCACAGTTAGAGCGTTATGGCTATGTGAAGTTGGAGAACCCTCATGAGTCATCTAGAAGCCCCAAAAGGTCAAAGTAGTCAAAGTGGTTACAAAGAAGAAATTATTTATATAGTAAAGTGAAGTGATGAGTGTACTATAAGTCAAAGTGGATACAAAATAAATTATTTAAATAATAAATTTAATGGAGAAATTACTAAGTGGACAAGTGGTTAGAAGTGGGTTAGACCTAAAATAAGGAAAGTGGTTTAAGAGATTTTAGAAGGTAAATAATAAGGTGAAGTGATGAATGTACTATAATTCAAAGTGGATACACAAGAAATTATTTAAATAATAAATTTAATGGAGAAATTACTAAGTGGTTAAGTGGTTAGAAGTGGGTTGGCCCTAAAATAAGGAAAGTGGGTTAAGATGATTAAAAGGTAACCTCTTGAGGAAGCTACATAAAAGTATAAATAAGAGGCAAAGGTCTCTCATTAAAATCACACTTGAGCATATTGAATATCTATAAGTGGTCGAGGTAACCAAAGGATATCTAAGGAGAATTTCAGAGGGAAGGTGAAGTAAAGAAGGCCGAAATTAAAGGGAGAATAAATTCTTTTGATGATGCTTTCTAAGGTATGTTATTTATAGTTCATCTCACCATTTTCGCAATAACATTTTTTATAGAATGATTCAGACCGCGAAATATGGAGGCCATTGAGGAAAAATGTCCAAGTAGTTGTGATAAAAAATTCATCTTGTGGGTCATTTTATTTTTGGAGTTACACTTTGTGGAAAATAGGGTTTGTGGCTAGTCCTGAAACTAGTCTCAAACAGGTGTTTTGGGTAAAAAAGTCATAACTTCTTCATAACCGATCCAAATTCAGTAAGACCAAATGTATTGGTTAGATTTCTTTCTGTAGTATTCGATGTACCAGTTTCAGATTCATACAATGAATATTCTGTGGGTATCACTCTCTACAAATTCACTCTTTAGAATAAGACATAATTCAACAAGGTATGCCATTTTTACTATAACTCCTTTTCTGAGAGGTTCCAAGTAGTGAAACCCAGAGGAATTGCATAAAAGACATTGAATAACATTGTGTACTATTTTCATATCTTTATTCATTACAGGTACATAGTTATAATTATTTCAAGTTAGGGTTTTTGACTAATCCAAAATTAGTCATGTGAGACTAAAGTAAAGTTTGATGAAAATGCTAGTCTCTTGTTGTTAAAGTTAAGAAAAGTTTGCAGGTATGTGATCATATACACCAGGTCTATTACAGTGTTACAAATCAGATTTGGATGATGAAATTGATGAGGTCTTTTGGTTGAGGTACATGTTGGGTACATGGTTGAGACAAGTAGTTGATGAGTTGGCACATACACGAGGTGTATAGTTGATGGTGTTGGTACACCTTGATGAGTCATAGTTTATGTGTATTTGATGTATGATTGGTACATATTTGGTGCATGGTTGATGCACTCATTGATGGTACAGGTTGAGGTACATGTTGGTGCATGGTTGGTGCATTGTTGATGCATTTGTTGATGGTATAGGTTGAGGTACAGGTTGGTGCATGGTTGATGCACTTGTTTATGGTATAGGTTGATTACAGGTTGTTTAGTACAGGTTGTTATAGGTTGTTTGGTGCAGGTTGATTGGTACATGTTTACAGCAGTATATCTCATAGTGATAATGTGACATTGGTTCCATCATTCTACTTCTACGATAGGGTGGTTGGACGGGCCAAGGACAAGTGGTTGTAGTCGGAGAACATAGGGGGTTGTAGCCTCCTTTTGGTTGTATCCAGAGAATTGGGGAGTTGGAGCTTCCCTCAAGTTGTATCCTGAGAAACTAGGGGGTTGGAGCCTCCTTTCAGTTGCAGTTGGAAAACAAAAGGAAGTTGGTGCTTCCAATGAATGTAATTCTTAAAGACATATAAAAAAAAAAATTATGTGGTTTTCTCCCTCTTTGGGTTTCCACGTAAAACAATGGTGTTATGTGTATGTGTTTGATTTCTCATTTGTTCATTGTTTATTTACTATGAAACTATTGGATGATAATGCTACATTGATCATAAATAAATATAACACTTGCATATTATGGTTTAAAAGCATTATATCTCTATTACTGATTCACCCCCCCTTTTAGTAATCCAATAGACATGTCATCCATTGCACCAGACAATGTTCTTGTGTAGCCTGGAGAAGAGAGGATTAATCACTCCATCTATTTTTCTAGTATAAAACGATCAAACTATAAAAATAATTACACAACCATGGAGTGCAAGGTTCTGGCTATGGCACATGCCCTGCAAAATTTTCAACATTACTTAATCGATACTCCATTTAATTATTTTACTGACCATTCGACACTCACATACTTTATCAATAAGTTAGTGTTGGGGGGGATAATATTTAGATGGATTTTGATTTTCTAGAAATTTGAGTTTGAAGTAGTCATCAAGCCCGACAAACACAATGTTGGGTTGGACCATCTTTCGAGGATAGAGTTAGGGGAAGCATGCCACAATTTAGATGATGACCTCCTTAACACAAAAATATTTTTATTTGAAGTAATGACAGATAAAATCATAGAGAATGCAACATAACTCACAACAGGTCACATACCGAAAGTATATACTCAGACACAACGCAGACAACTAGTGACCCGTAGCGCCGACTACTAGTTGATCGTCGCACATTTGTACAAGCTTGGTGTAGATAGGATCTTGTGAAAGTGTGTGTTAGAACATGAGCATGACATGTTCCTCTATGAGGTAGATGAAGGTATTGCAGGAGGACACAACACTAGAAATTCCATTGCGCATAAAGTGTTACATGCAGGGTTGTGGTGGCCATTAGTATTTGAAGATGTTAAGGGATATTGCAAGTGTTGTGACATTTACCAAAGGATCGAGAAGCCTTGCAGATGAGATGAACTGTCATTGTTCCTAGTCACAGTGATAAATATATTTGACAAATGGACTATTGATTTCATGGGATCCTTCAACCCCCCTACATGCAGGACGGGCATGCGATACATTATAACTTCCACAACATACTTAATGTGGTGGTCAGAATTCACGCCATTAAATATTGTACCAAAAAGACGGACATATACTTCATATTTGAGAATTTGATACCAAGGTTTGGCTTCCCAAAGATGTTAATGAGTGATTAGGATGTGAGTTTTTCGAATGGCATGATCTGTATGTTCACTCAGGAATTTATGATCAATCACCAAAAGAGTACACCACAACACCCACAAGCCAACGACATAGTTGAAGCCTTCAACAAGATGTTAGAGCATGCATTGACTAAGGTTTGTAATGTGCAACACGATGACTAGGATCAACGAATTCCAGTAGTACTATGGGTGTATAGAATAACGTGTAAATGATTGAGTAAGCATACACCCTTCAGGTTGGTCTATGGTAAAGAAGTCGTGTTGCCCTTAGAATTTGTGGTACCAAATTTTCAAATTTCTCTCGCGACATAGATGTCATATGAACAATCCATTCAGAAGAGATTAGATGAGCTAATGAAACTCAAATAAGACCGAATCATTGTGGGTCATATCCAATTGGTCAAAAAATAGAGATAGAAGTCTTGACATGATCACAACATTTGACACAAAATTATACAACCCAGTTCTTTGGTATTACTATATGATAGTAAGTTTCTTAAGAAACTTGGTAAACTATGCATGCACTGTTTAGGACCATTTAGATTGGTATACATCAATGATGTAGGGGAAACAAAGTTAGCCACACTACAGGGTCAACCCCTCAAAGGCCCGATTAACAGTAGCAAACTAAAGGCGTATTATGGCCCACAGGGGTTGAGTGCACCCTAAATGGACAAACACGTTTACAATTAGTATAGTGCAGGGCATAGGTAGGTAAGTATCAAGGCATGTATATTACACATTAAATAATAGAATAGGACAAGGTTAGATAATATGGAATATAGGATAGGGTGCTACATATTGCATATATTTCACATATTCAACCAACAATGTGAAGAAATTATAGACTTACATGCTACAAGATAAGACAACATGTTCTCATAGGTGGGGTATGAGACACATTGTGATTAATAGAAACGAAGGGTCAAGAAATCATATTTATCCAAGTGAAACAGGTATGAGGGGTGCCAATAGTTATGGAAACACATCCCATAAGGCACATTGAAAGTATGGTGGTATGGTACGGTTAGGGACACATCAGCTCTAGACACCAAGGGAATCAACAATAATCATCCCAACAAATATACCCAATCTTCCTAAAATCCTACCTGGCAGAGAAAAGGGTTATGTGGGAAAATCAATCCATGACTATTTATAACCCCCATGGCTAGTTTCTATTCACTTTGTTAGGAGTTCGACCAATACACATAGAGAGTCTCAATAGTAGAGTGCAGATCATCATCATAATAAAGGCTAGACTGGAGGAGTGAGTAGTATTGGGAATTCAGATTCAACCGAGAATTCCTCAAAAAAATGGCTACTTATAATAGGCAAGAGGTACAAGCTCAACTCTATACCATAGAGGAATCCCAAAAACCAACAATTGAACTCCCATGAGAATTTCATATTCAGGTTCGTCTCCTAGGGAGGGGACCCAACCTGTAGTTCGCTAAATGTAACGATTAGGATGCCAAATAGTTCTTTGAATTGTTCTTGGAAAAATATGTAGAGGTAACCCATGAGCTAGTGATCCCACCACCATGGATCAACACCATTTCTCAATCAGTCAGTTTGACACCTCAAAGAGACAGGAAGAAGACAAAGTCTATGCACGATAGAAAGATCACCCTAACTACTAACCTAGAGGTCACTAGGGTGATATTTCCAATTCATGCAGGAAGGACTTGGCTTAGATGGCACGAGTGGTTCTAGACCATATGATGAAAGACAACTATTCTTAGAAAGTATAGACCAAGATTGACAAGAGAGAGGTCTATATATCGAAGAGTAAGGGTCAAATTCAAATCTAAAATCCACAGGATTGGTTACAAAGTCCAGGGATTGCGCATGGATACACCACCAGCCAAGATCAACATATGTGTACCTAAATAGAGATTGTTGGAGACGTCCCACTAAGTCCAACTAGTGTTTCTCACACCTTCATTCATGAGCTATCGACGAAGCAATGACGTTTGGATCGAGTAAGGGCAAACTAATAGTGTTGGGGGCATGTTTGCACCCTAAGGGTTCAAACACTGCACACATGCCATAATTCAACACTGTGCATGCATCCAAGAATACGCACCATGTGATGCAAAGTTTCAACATCTATGCCAACCTAGGATCTACTGCGCGTTCCAACCCATTTTATATTATGTGCAAGGAATTGAAGAGACTGCATGCAAGATGAATCCTCAAATATATTTAGTAACGATTGTAACCAGTTTTGTAACAAACCGACTGATCATGATCAAGGTTAAGGGTGATTTGGCAAGTTTTCTATGATTTCCACACTCCACTAGAATTAATGGGAATGCATGTATGGGTTAGGTTTTTTTTCACTAAGAGTGATTGATAGAGTAGTAGTGATCAGATGGAAAAATTGTAGATGAGTTAGAGCTCCAATTGGGTTTTGTATTAGTTATGGTTATGTTTAGATATATTATGTGTGAAAATGTGAGAGAGAAAGGATATCTTAGTGCATGGCATGTCTGAGTTTTGTTGCGAATGCATCCTGAAAAGGCTTTAACCTCTATGTATGGAATTATATAGGAATGTTTTTTATCAGTTTAATGAATAAATCCTAAAGCATAGTTGTCTCTGCTTATTATGAGTTAATGATCTAAATGTCTATTGAATCTTTATTATGTTGCACCGTAATCTCATGATAGTTATGAATGATTGCATAGTTATATAGTGAATTTTTGTTGTATGTTCCCTTCCTTCGCACCTTGCATGAAACCTATGGTCTCTATGATTCTAATTGCATCTTGGGTGATACCTTATTTAGTCTTTGAAGATTGAATATGTTGTCGCTTATGGGGTACTTGTTGGCCAAGCCTCACAAACCCTGGGTTTGAAACCCACCAAAAAACCCAACACGTGAGCTGGGTAAAAATGTGGGAAGCATCATTTATAACTATCTATGGATATCCATGGGTCTCATCTGTGGAAATTTTGTCTATGGTAAGAATCACAGGAGAAAACATCTCGTCTAGTTACCCATAGATGTGAGGGGGTAACACATCCAACATACACACACATTATTCCAAGGAAAATCTCTATTATAAGATGACTAGATCACTGAATGATGAAACCCTAAATGTGATTGAGTGAAATAACTTTGCACAAAGGAATATACTCATAATAACGCAAATGATATTAAAAAATACTTGAGTGGCTATTACAATGAATTTCACCTTCTTATATATATTACTCACTAAGCAAGTCCTTTCCACATAAATGTGGGATATATTTCTTTACACAAAAAAATATTTACCAAAAAAACTGTGAAAAGTCATAAAGTGGCTTTTTAATTATAAAATGTAAGTCTTGTATTACAATACCCCTCTTAAGGCTTACATTACTAAAAAAAACTCATTGAAAGAAAACACACGATGACTGAACACAAAAACAACAAAATTCACATTCTTCATAAGATTCTCTTTGAAAATAGTTATTGGACTAGATAGATCTCCATCAAGATTCCTCATAACCATCTTAATGGTTTATCTCCCAAGATGAGTTCTCAAGTTCCTATATTCCACCTCCCCAAACTCCCAAATTAGGAATCTCCTAAATTATTGAACAACCACCCATGTTGAGCTACATCCACTATGACCCATCTAGTTGTTTTATGAACCTCATAAGGGAAATTCACTAGATTCACAAAATCCTAAACTATATGGGAAACCATCCATGCTGAGCTTCATCCACATTACATCCATTTTCTTCAAAGTGTGGGCTTCTTAAAATACAAAATATGATTTTTCTTTAGTAAATTCATTACCATTGTCAACATCTAGTGGATCTTCATCAATGACTAAACTAGCTACATTTGGTTTGTCTTTGAGATTTTCCTTGAGAACATCACCGTATCATATTTTATGGTTCTTTAACATGTGACCCATTTTCTTGCAATAACGATACTCACTCTCTCTTTGTATTTATCTGATCTTATACAATTGCTTCTCGAGTATAATGAAATCTTAGGTTGAGGATCACCTTCTATATATCCTATAATTGTTCTCTTTTCTTCAACCAAAATATCTGAAATCATATCTTCTAGAGTTTGAGAAGAAATTTGACCAAGAATTAAAAATGGCATTGATATATTTAGAACGAAAATTGCTTAACAAAATGGCTTTGGAATCCTCTTCGTCTACTATAGCATTAACTTCTGCTACTTGTCTAATGAGAGATATTCGATTGTTTATGTGGCTAAACATAGTGAGTTTTCCAGCCATATTGAATTTGAATAATTGAAACTGTAGAGAAAACTTTGCATTTATTTCTTTTTCTCATCGGTTTCCACTAAAATGAAAATTTGTGTATACCCTCTTAAAAAATTGAGAGATAACCTTGCGTGAAAATAAAATAAAATTGAAAAGCAATAGGAAACCCTAAGGAACAAATCTCTATTTCTACTATGTGCCCTTTGAAATTGGAATTAGGATTCCTTTCGTTGGAAACTAAATGAAATAACTAAAAAAAATCACAGTAGTACACGTGAATGCTTTGTCTGTTTGGATTCAAAGTAATAGTAATTTTACCTCTAATGCATTAGTTTCTACACTTAGATTGTGGAAATATGTATAAAAAATGGTAGATCACAACCTTCTTGGATGTACATGTCATCAAATAGGTACTAAAACATTTCCACCATAAACATCCAACCTTAGATCAAATCAATTTAAGATCAAATCAAATTTTGATCTTCCCACTATAATACCATATTATAAAATAGGATAGATCATTGAATGACAAACCCCATATATGATTTAGCCACATAACTTAGCACAAAGGAGGATACTCACAATAAAAAAATATGATATTATAAAAATACTTGAGTGGATATAAAAATGGAGTTCACCTTCTTATATAGGGTTACTCATTAAGCAAGTCATTTCCAACAATATTGTTAGGAAACCCAAGTGATGTTTCCCCACATTCATGGATGCCATTCTTTGTAAACCCATTGACATAGAATATTGTTCTTAACCTAAGGGGATTCAATCCATGCACCCTAATCTAGGTGGATATCGATGGCCACCCACTTTTTCCAACTAGCTCAAAACAAATTTCTGGCAATTTTGGCAATTTACTATTTTTAGCAGTTTTTAACTTTCGGGGCCATTTTGAGGGCCTAAATGAATTTTTTTGGGATATATCTTCTCAATTATAGATAAAGGCTCTAATTGAACCCCCAAAATGAATCTCCTCGATGATACCTTTCCAACGAGCTATCGTGCGCCCCAAACGAAGATCGTGTGCCAAAGTTACGCCCCTGGGAAGTTGATACACCAAACTACCCAAAACGGGGTCCACAAAACTATTGGATTTTCATATTCTGGGGTTAGGGTTTTGGATCTTCTTTATAAAAATGTCGTTGGAGCCTCATTGTAAAATCATCTTCTCACGAATGCAAGTAGCCGTCACATCTCTTCTCAGAGATTAGCTGCCACCATTCTAGCGAGTCTTTCACTCTGTATTTTTACAGTCTTTGTACATTTTCACTCATTAATAGAAAATTGTGTATTACTGTATCTCTGTGTTTATGGTTGCATCTCTGATACATTTTTGTTAAATTATTGGATATCAAAGATATATCTATACATTTATTTATTATATCTTTGCTCTCATTTCGTGCTGAAAATAATCTGGATTAGTGGTATCAGAGAAGGCTACTCTTGATCGTTTTTTTCAGTGCATGTCCCCGTCGAGGTCCGAGTATAGAAAGTTGGGTCTCGAGCTTGTCTCTATTGAAGAAAATCACTCTCGCACGCCCAAGAAACCCTCCATGGCGGAAGAAAATAAAAACAACAGAGTAGACGATTCTATCAATATGTTGCTTGAGCAAGCTCTCACGTGACAGAGGGATGAAATGATGGAGAATTTTTTCCACATCCTTCAACGCCTGTTGATAGCAACAGGAACATCTTCATCAAACAACCACTTTGGAAGCACCTCTCCTTTCAAGGTACAGGTTAATTTTTATATTCCCGTATTTGAAGGTTAGATAGATGCGGATGCCCTAGACAAATGGTTAAATCTGCTAGAATGTTATTTCTTTGTTCACCATTTTTCCAACAGGGAAAATATCACCTTCACACTCCTTAAATATCTCCCCCATGTCAAACATTGGTGGGAAACTTACTAGGAGAAAAGTTCCACATAAGAGTTTGGAATATATGGGGTCGATCCCACTTGGGATTTTTTTATAGATGCGGTAAAGGAACAATATTACCCTTTTGGCAACTATGAGGACCAGTATATGAGATGAACCGCATTACGACAAGAGAGGGGCCAAGAAGTTACAGATTTCACCAATACCTTCCATACCTTGCGCACCAAGTTGGGTATCAAAGACTCTGAACGAAATTTGGTCCTGAAATACCGTGGGGCTCTACACAGATACATCCAAACTGAAATGGATTTTATGGACATTTCATCACTCGGTGTTGCTTATCAATATGTTGTTAAAATAGAGAAGAAATTTAAGCACCAGAAAAAACGGGAGTTCTGGTCTGCAAATCAGCAACAACCAAAGTATGATAAAGATGACCCTAACAAACAATCTCCTGAAAACTAGTCCAAGCCACAGGAAAAGAAGGGTCATGGGAAGACAAAGAAGGACACCAGAAAATGGTGCGATTTCCACAAAATCCCCTGAAACAACATTGATGAATGTCTCTTAAAACAGTCACTGGTGGCCAAAATCAAAGACAAGGAGCCAAACCCTAATTCAAAATCTGATTCAGAAAATATTGACAGAAGACAGATCATCAACGCAGACCCCACTGCTATTGTCGCGACCGCAACAATTCAACCAGAAGAATCAAGAGATCATGAAGAGGGGAATAGAATTTTTCGTTCACAGATGTGGGTGAAGGGGACCTCGCTTCATTTTATTGTTGATAGAGGAAGCCAAAAGAACCTCATATCAGTAGAGGTTATCACAAATTTGGGATTGTCAATAACACCACACCCACAACCATACAACATCGGGTGGCTTCGCCAGGGAGGAGATCTTCGTGTCATCCAACCGTGTCGATTGTCATACGACATCCATCCCTTCAAGTATGGGTTATTATGTGATGTCGCTCTGATGGTTGTCTGTGATGTTCTCTTGGGTCAGCCATATATGTGGAAGTGCCATGCTATCTATGAGTCATGACCCCGTAGTGTCATTGTTACTCTGGGGGGTCATCTCTACAGGATACTAGAGGTGGTTTTAATTATTGTCCCACCTAAACAGTGCCCCAAGGTAGTATTTCATACTACAAAATTCATCTTCTTCAGAATCTATTCAAAAGGTGAATAGAAGGATACTGCAACCATTGCAGCCTTGGCCCAAACACCTTCTATCCAAAATAAGCAGGTCGATAAGATTGCAATAAAGTGTAAAGAATCCTTCTACACATAGAAATCTCATGTATCCAGACTGGTTAAAAAGGTCCAACCCTTCCAACCACAGGTTCATGAAAACCTTCAAAAAGCTAAGCAGTGCAACTTCTCCAACAAAGCAAGTAGCTCATCAAGATGCAGATTCAACAAACTCTTTTCCCTCTCCCCTGGGCACTCAACGCAATGGAGACCATTTCTTCCTAAGGAGGAAGGATTGATCCAGGTGGATATCGGTGGCCACCCACCTTTTCCAATTCGCTCAAAACAGTTTTATGAAAATTTTGGAAATTTACTATTTTTAGCAGTTTTTAACTTTCGGGGCCATTTTGAGGGCCTAAATGAAGATTTTTCGGGATCGAGCTTCTCAATGATAGCCAAAGGCTTGATTGATCCTCCAAAATTAATCTCCTCGACGATAGCTTTCCAACGAGCTATCGTCGAGGAGAGTAATTGGTGCATAAATTGTTTAGTAAGAGAACTTTTTTTTCCTCGAAAAAAAAGCATAAATTTTATTTCATCTGAAGAGAATAAATTTACATTCTATAGAAATACATGTGTCCATGTATTTTAATGAGATGAAAGTATCCAAAAATAGGGAACCCTATAGGTGCCAAAAGGATATATAGTCCCCATCCATAGCCTCCAAAAACAAAATCCTCTGAAGTTTTTTCAGTATAAAAAACCCCCTAATGACTGAAAAATAAATACATAACCATAAACTTCCAGTGAAATGGTTCAAATGTACATCATTCAGGAAAGAAGTGCCAAAACCAAATATGAAATATATACATTATAGAAGTCAAAAGGTGCCTTTTGTGTGGGATGGATATTCAATAAAAGGCCTGTGATAAAATTCAAAATGTGCTTCATCCCCGACCTTCGATATCAACCATTTCCCAAAACCCAACTGAAGGCCTGCTTTAGATAAAGAATCTACCTCCAAGTTGTGCTCCATGTAGACATGACACACACAGAATGTGTCAAAAGTATCCAAAATTATGTAGACATATTCTAAAATATGGTGAAGCTATAAGTTGTGGCACTTCTGAGATTTTCTAGCCCAATTTATGACTTCCATAGAGTCCTCGAAGATCTGAATTGATTTGACATATTTTTCTCCTACAAAGAGTAAGACTAATTTTAAGTAAATTAGCTCAACATAGTTATTTGTTCCTTTACCGAGATCCATTTTTAACATGTATAAATGTGTGTCAGAAAGGTAAAGTAGAGCTCCCATCCCACCCCCGCCCCCTGCCCCCCACAAGATTGATTATTATTCTGTGAAGCTCCATCAAAATAGGCCCATGGCCTAGAGGATTTTATCATGAAGTCTTGTATATCTCTTATCTCACCCGACTCTTTTCCCTAAGGAAAGTGGGATAGTATACTAAGTCCTTGGGCTGCAATAATGTTCGGGGTTGTGGCCTTATCTTGAAAGATGGTTTCATTTCTTGCAATCCAAGCACCCCAAAAAATTATTAATGGTAGAGAATTTATCCTATAGAAAGAGGCATCTTCCACCCATCCTTTCCATGCCTCCTCCATTGATGGTCCAAGCCACTAGCAGTCCTATCTCAATATGCCTGAGCAATCTTGCTAGATATGTTTTACAAATGGGCATAGAAGAAATAAATGTACTACTATTTCCTCTTCTAATTTACATAAAGCACACTGACCCAACACTTCTATTTTCCTGTTCTCCTAGGTTGGGATTTTATTAACTATCAGGCACCACATGAATATCCTGGCTTTGAGTGGACAATGAACTTTCCATAGGCCCTTCCACCACCAAATAGGTTCCAAGAGAAACATATCTATATTTTGTTGTATATAGCCCAGTTTTGGAGTATATATACCAAGCATAGCATGTTTCCAAACTAGTTCATATTCTTTGTCCATAATGCGAATATGGGCCACCTTGAGAGTGAAAATAAAGTTTTCCCACTGGATCGCCCATACTCCCTCCAAACCTAATTGTCTAGAATCTATCCACTCTCGGCTCTAGATCGAGGTACTTTCCATGTTTTCAATATGATTTAAGTCGAGAAAAACTTGAGTGTGTAACAATTGAATCAAATGTCGTGGAAAAATGTGTTTGTCTTCACTACCTGGCAAAGGGTCTGTTGCTCCTATGCAGAGATTTTGACCATTTCCTATGCACCAGGAAAGTCTATCTCCCACTACAACAAAAGAGTTGATGATCGTATTCCAAATGATGGAGCATATTGATATCATTTTTGTTATGACCGTAATATATAATAATAAATATAAATACGATCTAATTATCTCAAAGAAAAGAGTTGATGATAGTATTCCAAATGATAGAGCATATTGATATCATTTTTGTTATGATCGTAATATATAATAATAAATATAAATACGATCTGATTATATCAGAGACGTGAAAATATGTTTTTGTTATGATTATCTGAGAGGATCCATATGGTGTTTGATATATTTCTTCCTTTTGCATAGTCCTGAAAGAACTTTTCTTTTTGTCCCCACTTTCCATCCATATGGCACAACGCTTGAGTTGCCACTCTACTTCTCTTGTCTCCAAGAGCTTCCTTCTCTTATTTTCCAGCTAGAGTAGGGCCTCCTTAGATTATGGTGATGAATATCCTCTATCTTCAGATTCATATATATTTTTAAGAGCTTCTTCTATATTGACTAGTTCCTATTCTTCTCGTTTCCTCTTTTGATGTGCCTAGGTTATTTTAGCTCTTTTTACCTTCTTGATATTGGATGCAAATTGTACAACAACCACCTCCTCGGATCCTAGGTCATAGGGCATCCAATGCCGCTTCACTAAATCAATGAAACTATCCTCCTTTATCCAGGTCGAGTTAACCCTGAAAGGGTCGGTTGGTTTTTTCAACTCCCCAACTGCTTCCAAAAAGATGAGAGAATGGTCCAATTCTCCTTCATTTCCTACCCACTATCTCACTTGAATTGGCATATCCAAAATCTTCTTTGAGACAAGAAAATGGTTAATTATTTTTGCAATTATGTCAGCTCCCACTCTCTTATTTATCCAAATGAGTCTGAGTTTTTTGGGGGATAAATATACCAAACCTTTGCTCGCCAGTGAATGAAGGAAAAAAGATGATAGAGAATCCGACCTCGATTTGGGACCCCCGAATTCCACTGTCCCCAATGAAAAATTTAGGTCCCCACCTATTATAAGAGCTTCAGAATTGATAAAATATTTGTTTATCAGGGCTTCCCAGGAGATTATTCGATCCTGATAAGGCCCATAGACGTTGAACAATGAGAGATTCATTCCCAGGTCCGTCGAGATTATTTCTACCCCAAGACCCAAATCAAAACCCCAGGTGTTAATAATTTTTATTTTATGGGGTTCCAGCCTAGAGCTAGACCACTAGATCGCCCACGGGAATCCATGCTTGTGAAATTATAACCCTTGAATAAATGTTCCAGTAAGGCAGACACTTCCGGGCTAGTCCCCGTAGTTTCCTAAAGAAAAATGATATGAGGTTGATTGGACTCGACCAACAACATTTTTATGGAAGATGTTTTTGATGGGGTCGCCACACCCCTACATCCACTGACCCTCCATCGAGTCTGGGGAATAATCTAGTGATTCCTCCACTGCATCTGTAACTAAACCAACAATGGAGGCATCTCCCTGACGCCTAACAAATTTGGAGTGTGACGTTAGTCCAGGACTGAATACCCAAACCACAAGCTATCACGGAAAGATCCTGAAGGTGATGGTCTAGGGTTTTGGTAGTCGGCATAGGGTTTTCGCACGTCATCGTCTGTACTTATATCAGATAAGTTGGAATATCAGTAAGAGCACTTTTACTAGTGTGTTATTACAAATTTGGCACACTAAAGTGGTTGGTGCACTTATGAAATTGTAGCATACCAATGATAGTGCATTTATTTAAAATGGAGACATTCGAGTGGTCAATGCACATATGAAATTGTAGTTCGTAAATGATGGTGTATTTATTTAAAAGGGGCACACTAATTAATTTTAAACATGTTTAATAAAAAACAATTTGAGTTCAAATTTAAGTTCAATATTGAATTGTAAATGGTAATTTAGTATAGATTGTTTATTTTATAGATATATTGGCCTAATGAGATTCGTATCTGAATCAAGGACAACCAAAACAACAAGAAGTCGACCCATATATTTTTGTGCATATATGGGAGGCTTAGGAGAGGGAGAGAGATATATTTCTTCATCCTAATACATCTTAGAATCATCTACTTTTGAGGGATGTGTTGATATACATTCGTTGATCAACATTGGTACATACATATCCATCCTTAGTATTTTTTCTTTTCTTCCTATGTTCCTTGTATTTTCTTTACTTAGTCATTTTTCTCTTTGAAATGCAGATTGCGGATTAGGCTACTATCAAGTTACCAGGTCTGCAAACCTGAAAACCCATAAGTCTTTACTTATCCTCTTTTGACAAATCCAACACTTAGTCATTTTTGTGTGTTGCGAAGGAACAATCCATTCCTATCCTGCAAATTTTCATATCCCACAACCCACAAATGTGTTGCACGCAAAATGAACTTTTTCTACTTTTGTGTCCTCCAAATTGCATTCTCTACCTTTTATACTTAGCCAATTCTTTGGAATGAGGATGCGAGATAGCCCTCCATTCCACTTACCTTTTTCCCTCATGACCGTGTCCCACAACCAACAATCTCGCATTCTCCAAAACAACCCATTCACTTCCGTGACTCGCATAATGACATCTTCTCATACTTAGTATATTTTATCATTGCGGATGCGAGAGACCTCCCTTCTTACTTTTTTGATTCCCCATATCTCATGTCCTACATCCCACAATCCCACATTAACCATATTTCACTTTCTATTTCCCTTTTTGCACCTTCATACTTAACCATTTCCATCTTCCATTACATCACATCAGCATTCCTAATCACATTTCCCCCCCTCTACCATGTCAACTACCACTTGGGTGAATCTAATACCGTTATTAAAGTGGCAAAGATTTCGTAAAGCTTTGTAATAAATTCTAAATCTTACCATGCAAGTCGACATCTTTGAAATAAGATTTATGGTGGTTAATAATCAAGGGAATACATAGTAAATTTACTAAAGGATTAATACTCCATGTTGTAAAAAGGTTATATCGATAGTAGTGCCACCTACTAGTAAGAAGAGAAAGCAATGTAACTATATGTCAAGTATAATAAATGACTTGTATTGTGGAGATACATTTAAAACTCTTGGACCAGAATATCACAAGTTCTAGTGGTCGTAAGATTACAAGTGGTACAAGGCTCTTCCTCACGCCGAGAAGGAAAGAAACCAAGTTTGGAGCTCAAAAATAACACTAGATGGTTGTGTTCTTGAGGTGAAGGACTTCAAAGAATTAGTTCTCTAGTGTGCAGACAAATTCAATACAAAAAGAATAATATTTCAAGTTCAGGGTAAGATTCCCATCTCCTTGACTCCAATTTTCACGAGAATGTTGAGACTCCCAAAACCCACCATGCAGTTCAAGAATGAGGAAGTTGATGAATTTCTCAAGGAACATAGAGGAGGAGAAGAGATCCTCGAGAGTTATATTGCCAGCCTAAGAGTTGATAACCGTTCCTCTCAAGTTGAGGTAAGTTCTTCAAAATACCCCTACAAAGAATTCTTCTGGTTTTTTTATTGTATAATTGGACTAGAGTTCACGACCCCTGTGCCAAAATATATTGTTTATAATCTTCACTTTGATGTTCATGAAGACGTCGTAATTGATTGGGGCCAAATTATTTCAAATGAGATTTCATTTCAACTGTGTGGTTTGAGAAAAAAATGAAAACTCTATATGACTTCTTATTTGGTATTTTCCATAGCCTATTACCACATATTCAAAGACTTGTTGAGGACAAGGAATGTTGATTTCAAGGTGGAACTAGTTTCTGTCTAGTATCCATATTTATGTAGACATAAAGCTCACTAAAACTTCTATGTGGTCCGCAATAGTTTTATTTTTTATTTCAAAAAATTAATATTTGGTCCTACTACATAAAGATTGTCACTAGAGGTTTCCTTTTTTCTCACCAAAAAAGGAATTTTTGAGACTATGGAGGATTTCAGTTTTTTGAGACTATTCGGTTTCCAAGGGAAACCCTTCTTGCTCCCATTTATGTATAAGATAGACACTTTGTCATCGAAGTGTTCAGATAATACAAATACTAGGCACACTTATTCAATGAAAAAAGGAAGAAGCAGTTCATTCCATTTCCCTGGAGAGTTGGAGAAATTGTTGTCAAGCATATTTCTCACTTGGATGAATTTGCAGGTCAATCTGACCAACTTATTTTAAAGGAAGATAAATGCATAAAAGGTTTTGACCATAAGGACCCATTTTCTGCACACATGTCCTTGGTGGGATACTCTTATGATTTCTATAATTCTGAATAGTTCAAGGAAGGAGGAGGAGATAATCAAAATCTCCATGAGGCCTCAATTGAAGAATCCCATAATGATATTAAAGAGCTAGCTAGCTCTAATGAGTGCTATAGAAAAAAGGGTAGAGAAGCAACAAGAAAAAACCTTAATTCACATAGTGTTTCATAGAGATGTATTGTTATAAAGACAAAACCTAGAAGTAGCAGTCTAGAACCAAGAAAAACACCAGTCAAAAATTCAAATGATGGTGGTGATAAAGACCCTACAAAGAAAAGTTTAGAAAAATATTATGTTGTATATACTCTTGTTAAAATAAAGAGAGAAACTTAGAAAATGGGACTGGAGATACCTAAAATTGAGGAAAGTCCCCAATCTATGGATGTAGATGAAGTGATAGAAGAACCTAGTTGGTTAGAGAAAAGACTGTTGTAAATTCGGGAAATTGTTGAGGCTCCAGTTACCCAAGAACCAGAGATCTTTGAAGAAGAATCTGTCACACTTGATCATGTGACCTACCATAAAAATTCTAAGAAATTGTTAATAGAGAAAGTTAACATGAAAAATAAGAATGTGTTTGAAAAAGTTACCATTTTATGAGGCAACCGTGGAAGAACTAAAAGAATCCATTTTTGATATTAAGAAAGAAAAATTAATTTTAAAAGAAAGAATAAATTAATTATAGAAATCTCTAATTCCAAAACCATTGTTTGTTGAACCTTTAACTGTAATTCAACCTGCACTTACCCTTGAGGACGTCTTAGAAAGTAGTAGCAAATTGAAATGTTCCTTGAGTTTGTTGTTGGTCGTGATAAAATATGCCAGAGATGGAATCAAGAAAAAAATAGACCTAATCCATGAAATCTGGGAGCTAGCACAGAGTTCAACTAGTTTTTCAACAACGATTATGCATTTCATAGAATATCTCCAAAAGGATCTAGAGAATGATGAAGGTTTTTACAAAGAGGACATGGGATTGTTTGCAACAAAAGTTTCAAGTATGAGTGACACCCACATAAGAGAAAATAACCTCCCCTCTAGTATTCGAATGAAGTAGATTAATGCTTGTTAGCTAAAAATGATTAAATGTTTAAGAGAAATGTTGTCCTAATTGGATGTTGTTAAAATCAAGAGAGGTGACTTGTTTCTAAGACTTGTGGATCTTACAAAATAATTGGATGGCCCTAATATATTAATGGACACTATACTTATGTCTAAAGAGAAACTATTGGAATAACATGAAGTATTAAAAGTTACACAGGCATGTGAGTTTAGTAACTCAATTGAATTCTCTGAGGATAGGGTAGAAAGGTAGCTTGTTTGATACATTAATAAGAGTGATGACATTGAGGACAAGGTGCACCAATTGATTATTTATTTAAAAGAAAGAAATGGATAATGAATCATTTGAAATAAAATCCAAGTACAAAATAACAGTTGCTACGATGAGGGAGTACATAGAAGAATGATTAAGAAAATAATTGCTCAAGATCACCAAGACATATCAACATGAAGCGACTACAATAATTATACCACCTCCAACACAAAAACAACCATCTACAAAATATGCATCAACAAGAAATTAAAGATGTTTGAAGATTTCCATCCCAATAAGTCAAGTAGCAACCTTATTCTTTCCCTCGCCATCTTTCTTCCTTAGTCATTTTCCATTTTTCCTTTTCTATTCCCAACAACCTGTGAAACCTAAGGCTGACCCTTGACTTCTTTTCTTTTTTCTTCCAGGTATCTCTTTCATTTTATGGTCCGCGGGAGCCCCATGCCAATCCTCTTTGAAGGAAAAATACAATATATTTTATTTGTAACTCTGGACATTATTGCTTATTTATTTAAATACATCTATTATTTTTTGAGGTTCCGAGAGAATTACTTTCGAACATAACATTATTTATTTTTAAAGACTTCAAATTTAAACATGGGATTTCAGATGTTTGTCTATCAGAATATTTATTGGGTTTAATGAAATGATCATTTAAATTTCTTTTTTTTTATATGTGGTACATATTTACCTTTCCCTTTTTCTGAATAGTGTATTCTAATTTGATGAATGTTGTGATGGAAATGTTATCCTATGTTACTACATACTCTTTTGGTTTATAATCTTGTAACATAGTGTAAATATTTGCTTCTTATAAGATACCTGGTCCCTTCTCATGTATTCTTTGTATGTGAATATTTATTTCAAGAATAACCCCGGTCCTCTCTTAGGCACTTTAGTTGTTCTTGTATGTTATTTGAAATAGAGGAGTACCACCTTTTTAAAAGCACAGGGTGATTTATCCTCGTGAGGTTGACTTAAAGACCGTAAGACAATATTTTAGATCAACATTTTTGGTGACCATAATGGGAAACTAAACAAAAGGTTGGTTTCGTAGATAAAAAAAAATTAATGGCTCTAGCTAAACCTAACCAACCCCAAATACAAACTGGATTAATAGATTAAAGCAGTTTCCTGCATCAGTTGTATGACCTAACAATCAAAACAATGAGTCATGCAGAACTTGAGAGAACTTGGGAAGTTCTTTCCCAAGAGGAAGAAAGAGTAGTATCCTTGAGACAAAGAATACAATTGTAAATCTAAGAAAATCTAGAATCATACAAGGGTCCATTAACAAGAAGTAAAAGTAAGAAGCTTGTGACTCACAAAGTTTCCCAAAGTTTATAATCTGAAATAAGTGAGATACTAATCATGGGTGACCGAGAATAACAAAGAAACAAAATTCCTAATGAATAAAGAGAAAGAAATGACATACAAATAAACCCAAAGAAGAAGGGCTAGGTCCAACCCACTTAATTTACATGGAGAACAACACACATTGCCAACTTGCCTTAAAGAGTTTTACCTGTCTTTTTAGGTGATGGGATTATGGATCCAAAAATACATATGGATCAATTTTTAAGTGTATGTGATATTCATTTGATTGAAAATGATGATGTAATGGTCCAAGTCTTTCTACAAAATTTGATAGGTCCATCCTATGAATGGTATCTTTCCCTCCCAATTCAATCAATTGGTTCATTTGACGATTTATAAAGTATGTTCATGAATATGTATGAACATCCCATTGCATGTCATACTATGCTTACTCAGTTTACCCAAATCCATCTCAAAAAAGGGGAAAGAATAAGTTATTTTAATTTATGATTCTTTAAGACATTGAATTAAATCCTAGAAGCGCAATGCCCAAATGATCATGTCATATTTGGATGTTATAATAATTCCATGCCTTCAAATGTGAATTATGCAATTATATCTTCACAAATAAATGATTTGAATGAGGCAATCCAAAAGGAAAAATAAATAGAAGAATACATGTTAGAGACTAATGTTGATCCTGAGATTATTCTTGGAAAAGTACAACGAAAAATGACTAGCTTGTCAATATCACCTCAAGGACCATCTACTTCCAGAAGTTCTAAAAATCAGGAAAATGGAGGAGTAATTCTCTAACGCATTCCCCCTAATGTGAGAAATGATCCTAGAGCTTCCAAAGAAACAAGACCAAATATAGATATGTCCAAAATGAGCAGAACAATTAGACACATGCAGAATAAGATAACTAGACTCAAGAGAGGTGAAAATATCATTCAACCAAATCCAAATGAGAGCTCCATTACCCAATCAAATAAAAAGAAATTATATATTTGAAGAACATAAACCAAGAGCACACAGAGTTGCAAATCCCAATGTTGTTTTGCTAGAAGAAATTATAGAAGAGGAAAATTTTGATCAAGAAACATGCATTAACCGAGACAAAGTTTTGGAATTGATACAAATGGATGAAGGTCCATCATATTTTTATAATTTTTTATGAACAAGAGGATCTTGAGTATTCACAATATAGTGTTTTTCATAGCATAACACAAGTAAATAAATTCAAGACAAGGGAACAACCTGAAAAATAAAAAGCAAAATCTAATGCTCCAGAAACAATGAAACAATAACCAGTTGTTAATCAAATGAAGACTCCAGTGCAAATGAATTATGATCTGGTTGATTACTTAGATAAGCTCTGAATTACTTTACCATTCATAGAGGTAGTCAAGATACCTCAACAAAGAGAAAATATTTTGAATATACTGGATGATACAAATTTAAGAATAGAGAAAATTGTAATGAATACAAGGAAACAATAAAATACTACATCAGTAAGGCCAAGGGGAAAAGTCCCACCATTTTACATATATTTATAAAATCATGATTTCACACTACACAATTGTCTGGTGGATAGTGGATCCACTAATAATATCATGTCCCTATCAGTGATGGAAGCTCTTCGAACAAAATGTACAAAATACAAGGAAACTTATGAAAACATATATGCCATTGATTCGAGAAAAGTTCCAACTTATGGAGAAATTAAATATTTATGTGCATGAATAAGTGCAACACCTCATATTACATTAGTATTCACTATCATATTTATTGATTTGCCTCCAGCATATGGTGTTTTTTGGTAAGAGACTGGTGCTCATTAATTGTAGGTATATAATAAATGATGGAAGTTGCATGATGCTTTCAACCAACAATTACGGGCCAATTCTTTAACATTTTCTGCAAGTATGTCTTTGTAGGGTTGTCTAGAAATCACTGTCCAACAAGACAATTCATCATTTACATCTGTTCACAATCAAAATTTTCTATGTTTGTGCAATGTTTTCTTGATGTTCCCATCATTTTTGTCATGTGTCGTGTCAAACGATCTTTTATATTGCTAGATGAAACAACTATTGTTTGTATCTCTCTACATGCAACACGGACATCTTATTTTCAATATTTTCTAAAAGCTTTTAATACACTAGTTATATTGTTAAAGACATTATGTTTCACCTTTGTATCCTTTGTCGACTTTTGAGTACCCAATAATGATGTAGCTTCTTTTAACTTTCTTGACTTCATTAGACAAAGTAAAAGTTGATCTTGTACTGTTACTGATTCAGCTTTGAAAAAAATATTATACATATTCTTAGTTCGATATCTTATATAATGCTTAGTTTTTCTCTTCGCAAATTTGTCAATATCAACATTTTCTAATATTTCATCATCAATGTTGATAGATTCTCCTGCATATTTTAATTTAAAGTTTATATTAAAAAGCATAACCCGAACACAAATTCACTAAACTATATATACTTGAGTGTTCATCTTGTAT
>JASDQU010754675.1:46641-66094 GCA_032191745.1 Picea mariana
CTAAAAACCTTCATTTAGGGCCTAGAAGCTAAAACTGCTAAAAATAGTAAATTGCCAAAATTGCCAGAAATATGTTTTGAGCCAGTTGGAAAAGGTGGGTGGCCACCGATATCCACCTGGATCAATCCTCCCTCCTTAGGAATACATGGTCTCCATCATGTCGATTTCCTCCATCATATGAGGAAATTTCTCCTGAATTTGGCCCCAGGTGAGCTACTTGCCTTGGTGCAGGAGTTGCCCTGCTTTGATGACTCGATAAAGCTAGATCCTTTGTTGTCGAGTTCCCTTGATCTATGTGTCCACAATATGATCACTGGATACCTATTGTATGTAGTCTGGGTTGAGATTTGTTGGTTTCAGTTGTTTTTCTACATATGAGGTGTCCAATAATGGTGGGAAATAAGGGCGAAGGAGCTCCACATTGAACACTGGGTGCAGGCCAAGGAAAGGAGGAATGTTGAGCTCAAAATCATTATCCCTGATGACCTTGGTGATGGTGTATGACCCATAAAGGAGTGGGCAAAGCTTCCGATGGGGTCCTGTAAGGCATTCTTTCTACAAGTACAACCAAACTTTGTCACCCACCTAAAACTTATGTGGCACCCGATGTTGATCATGGTGCTTCTTGTACTTGTCATTGGACTTCTATAGGATATCCTGGACCTATTGGTAGATGTGTTGGATTTGCTCAATTAACCGGGTGGCTTTGTCAGCTTTACTTGGAGCAGGAGATGAGTCAGTCAAGGTGAAAAAAAGGGGAAGTGAAACATCTATGGGACCCAATGGTTGGAATCTCAACCCCACCTGAAAGGGGCTATGGCTGGTTGAGCTATGTAGGGATCAATTGTAGCTATGTTGGACATAGGGAAGGCTCTCATCCCATGTGTGAGGGTGATTTGAATTATACATGTGAAATATATGCACAATCATTCGATTTACGACCTCGGTTTGGCCATCTGTCTGGGGGTGGAAGGCCATGGATTTCGTGAGCTTGGTGTCCAGCAGTGACCAAAGGCTTGACTAGAATGTGCTGAGAAATTGACTGTCCTGATCTGAGACAATGGTTTGTGGTATTCCAAAATTTACCCAGACTCGTTCAAAGAAGAGCTTGGCAGTGGCCTTCACTATGATGTTCGTCTTGTAGGAAACCATAATTGCCATCTTAGAAAAGCGATCAACAACCACAAAAACACAGTCATTTCCCCACTTGGTTGATGGGAGGTCTGACATGTAGTCCATTGAGATGGATTCGCATGACCTGTCAGGAGTAGGAAGAGGGGTGTACAGGCCCTATTTCTTAGTGGTCATTTTGGCAATAGTGCAAGCAATGTAGGACCTGATATACTTGCTGACCTCATGTCAAAGTTTTAGCCAATAGAAATGTTTTTGTAGCATCGCCATTGTCCTTTTGATGCCGAAGTGTCCTGCCACCCAACTGTAGTTGGCTTCCCAGATCATCTTCGCTCACTCGCTTGATGGAATACAAATATGGCCTAGATGACACAACAACTCATCCTGAAGATGGAAATTATCAACAACTGTGTTTTCACCCAACATTTGGTAGGTGGTGGAGAAGTCTGGGTCTGTCTCATAGATTTGGGGCCATCCAAAGGTATCATGACCGCAGAAGTCTAGCACCATGGTGAGTGCCACGACTAGCGGTCTACTAAGGAAATCAACGACGTGATTGGTGCTTCCTATTTTATACTTGATGTTGAGGTGGAATTGTTGCAAGTATGTGGACCACTTTTGATGGTGATCATTCTGCAATTTTTCTTGTGTCTGCATGAACTACAGTGGCTTATGATCAATGTGGATGGTTGTCTCCTTCCCAAGAATGTAATGTCTCCACTAGCGGTAGGCTTTCACAATGGAGTACATTTCTTTATCATAAGTAGGGTACTTATGGACAACATCTGATAGTGTATCACTATGATAGGCCATGGGGTGGCCATGCTGAGTGAGAACGGATCCCACCGCATAGTCTGAAGCATATGTCTCAATCTCAAAGAAATGTTGCAGGTTTGGTAGTGAAAGTACTAGGGTTGAGCACAAGCGTTGCTTCAAATCGTTGAACTCTTGTTGTTGGGACCGGCCCCATGCAAATTTTTCCTTACCACCACGCCTGGTTATTTGGCTAAGGGCCCATGCAATATGGGAGAATACCAACAGGAACCTGTGGTAGAAATTTGAAAGGCTTAAGAAGCTCTGAAGCTCAGTGAGTGTCATTGGGGTTGGCCAGTCACAGATGACTTGGATCTAGGCTGGATCCTCATGTACGCAATGATGATCAATTATGTAGCCCAAGTAATGGACCCTGTCCATGCCAAAGGAGCATTTTTCCAAGTTGGCATATAGCTTGTGTTTCTACAAGGTGTCCAGAACCTACTGAATATGCTGCAAGTGTTCGACCCAAGTCTTGTTGTAAACGAGAATTTCATCCAGATACACCACTACAAAATTATTGGTGAATGGTTGCAGGATATCGTCCATCATCCTCATGAAAGTGGTTGGAGAATTTGTCAAACCAAAGGGCATGACCAACCATTCAAAAAGGACTTCCTTTGACTTGAAGGTGGTTTTCCATACATCTGTCTATTCTATCAGGACTTGGTGATAGCTAGACTTTAGATCAACCTTACTGAAGTATTTGGCCCCTGTGAGTTGATCAAGGATGTCATCGATTTAGGGAATTGGGTATCGATTTTTTACTATGATTTTATTCAGAGCTCGGTAATCAATGCAGAGTCGCCAGGTTCCATATTTCTTCTGTACCATCATGATTGGGCTCCCACAAGGTGATGAACTGGGACATATGTGCCCCTTGTGGAGCAGTTCTTGGATCTATCGCTTGATCTCCTCATTCTCTAATAGAGAGCGGTGATAGACTGGCCCATTGGGTAGTGGTGCATCAGGGGCTTGATCGATGGGGTACTTGACCTAACGATGCAGAGGTACCTCGGTAGGTGAGGAGAAGATATATGAGTATTCTTCCACAACCTTATCTACTTTCTTCTACTGTATGGAGAGGTTGTCCGCAAAGACCCTAGATGTGGCTATGATATTTCTCTTATTCTGAGAGAGAATCACGAAGAATACAAACTTCCCCATCTAAGAGATGACCTTCCTACATTTCTTAGCATTATCAAGGAAATAAGACTAGGTGGGACTGCCTCAGGTATCCTGTACAATTTCCTGTTCAAAGTAATAATAACACTATGAGGCCTAGACTCATATATAACATGATGTTTCCATAAATAAGGTTGTCCCAAAAGAACATCACAAACTTCGAGAGGAGAAACATCACACAATACCTCATCTTTGAAGGGATTGATTCCATATGACAATCATCACTGTTGGTTGACGTGGAGATCGCTTACTTGGCGGAGCCATCTAATGGTGTAGGGTTGTGGGTGCGGTGTTGTCAGCAGGGCCAACCTCTTGATGAACTCTACCGAGATAAGTTTCTTCTGGCTAATTCTATCAACGATGAAGTGTAGCGGGGTGCCTTTTACCCACATCTTTGAATGGAAGATGCGTTCTCCTTCTTCTGGCTCATCTGGTTCACCAGGTTGGAGCTTAGTGGTAGCAATGGTGGCATTGGGTTCTGCGTCAATGATCTATCTTCCCCTTTCTGGTTCTGGCTCAGAGTCTGAACCTGCATATGATTCAGAGGCTTTCACTTTGGCCATCAGCAACTGCTTTGAGCGAAAGTCAGTAGTGTTATGCCAAGGGCTCTTATGGAAGTCGCACCACTTCCCGGTATCTTTCTTTGTCTTTCTGGTGTCCTTATTTTCTTGCATCTTGGACTAGTTGTTCTGATACTATCCATATTTTCTATATCCTTTGTTCTATGAGTTGGGGCCTCCCTTTCCTGAATTTTGTTGTGAGGGGTTCCCAGACCCAAATTATCGCATCTTTTGTTTGAGCTTCTGCTCGATTTTGATGACATATCGATAGATCGCACCCAAGGATGAGATGTCCATAAATTTCATTTCGGTCTAGATGTATCTATGCAGAGCATCGTGATACTTGAGCATCAGATGTCACTCTGAATATTTGATAGCCATCTTGGTGAGTAAGGTATGAAAGATATTTGTGAAATCTGGCACTGCTTGGTCTCTTTCTTGTCGTAGTTTTGTCCATTTGGTATACAAGTCGTCATAACTTCCGACAGGGTAGTATTTTTCCTTAATAGCATCCCTAAAGGATTCCTAGGTGGTTTTGACTGTAAATAATGAGGGTTCCTTTATTTCCTTTTTCTCACAGAAAGTTTCCCACCAATCTTTGACATGGGGAATGGCTTCGAGGAGCGCAAAAGTAATCTTTTCTCTATTCAAAAAGTTATGGACAGAAAAATACCCTTCTAGTAGATTCAACCACTTGTTTACAGCATCTGCATCTATCTGACCTTCAAATATAGGAATATCTAAGTTTATGTGTACCTTGAAGGGGGCAGTGCCTCCACTCGAAGAAGATGCGTCGCATGTTGGTAGTCGCCGAAGGATTTGCATGAAACTATCCATCAAATCGTTCCTTTGTTACGTGAGGGATTCCTCAATCAATAATTTGAAAGGATATCATGCCCCGTCATCTTTATTTTCTCCTTCCATGAGAGGTCGAGCGTGCGAGATATTTTTTCCTCAAGAGAAGCAAACTCGAGACCCAACTCTTTGTACTCCGACCTCGTTGGGGACATGCATTAAGACGATAAGGAGCATAATGCTTTGATGACACTGATCCAAATTTTGTCAGCAGAATGAAATGAATACATATTATTAAGAGGTTCTTAACACAAAATAACAGAGATACAATAAAACTAGTTTTCTATTCAATAAGGAAATAAGCTAAAATTGTAAAATGCAGCGAAAACAAGCTTGTTGGAATGGTGGCGGATTATCTCTAAGAAGAGATGTGATGGCTGTGCTCATTCGCAAGAAGATGATTACAATGAGTCTCTATAGGTATTTTTACAATAAAAAGGAATTCCAAAAACCCTATACATCCAAAAACTTAACCCTAGGAGATGAAGCGCCAAAAGTCATGTGGGCCCCATCTGGGTAAGTTAGTACATCAACTTCCCAGGGTCGTAACTTTTGCATATGATTTCCGTTTTAGGTGTATGATAGCCCATTAGAAAGGTATAGTCGAGGAGATTCATTTTGGGGGCTCAATAATTCTTTAGGCTATCATTGAGAATCTTGATCCTGAAAAACATTCATTTAGGCCCTCAAAATGGCCCCAAAAGTTAAAACTGCTAAAAATAGTAAATTCCCAAAATTTCCAGAAAATTGTTTTGAGCTAATTGGAAAAGGTGGGTGGCCACCGATATCCACCTAGATCAAAAAGAGAAAATATTGCTGAGTGAACTTGTCTCTTTCACACATGTAAATTGGATTTGAAAGGATGTCTATTTGGCACAAGTTTATCCCTTTTTCACACCAAGTAGATGAAAAGACATAAAAAATGATTTTTTTGAAGTTAAGTTGTGATTGCATATCATTCCCTTACTTGCAGTATTGAGCCTATAGTCAGTTCTTGATTTGAGTTATAAATCGTTTTCCTCAACAATTTTTGCATCCTCAACTAAGCAGAGCCTTGTTTATATCCTTGACAATTTGACACCCTATACCTAGGAGGGAACATTCCTCTGAGTGTCCATCTCCCGCATGCATTTCCTTACATTGAACATAGTTACTTTCCACTACTGGAACTAGTTTTTCTTCCTTGCGACACTCATTTCCTCCTCTGTATCATAGAATTCATTTGTCTATGAAAAAGAAAAAAAAAGACGGGCAGGAAGGGAGTATTATCTTGTATTGGTAGCAATTGTGTTGCCTTTGAACAAAGCACAAAGTTATTGTGTCCATTTTTCATCATAATTATTGGATTAGCATGGCCTTAGGAAGTTGATATCGTTACAGAGTCTTCTCTACCGAATGGTTACTCTTCCAGTCTATATAGAGAGTTTCATTGATGCCTCCTGCATCTCATGGTTTCATCATTAATTCTATGATGTCGAAGTCCTCCATATTTCTCATGCTCTTGTTCAAAGGAAGTCTATCAACTTGTGTCAGCCACTTCTCATAACTCTTGAATTTGCATGTCATCCATACCCTCAGTTTATATCAGAATCACATGATACTGTAGTCCTACCATGCAACCTAGTCCTACTTTCATCATTGGTAGGTAACCTTGAACCCAACAGTCAAGATTTCATTATTGGTCATTGACTGGGGGGTTTCCCTTGTGTTCGACAACAAGAAATCTATTAGCACATTGGGATTCATGCAGTGTCATGGATGCCATTATCATTATTAATGGTTTCCTCACCTTTGTCATCAGTTTTCATCATTGGATGCTATTCAAAGGGTTTTTTTCGTGTATCACTTGCACTTGGCACACATGAAGGATACACAGGGTCGTTGGTTCATGAACATGTTCTTCATCTGATTTCCACCAAATCATGAAGATCATTCTTTGTACCTCATGCTGACTGATGAGAGATGCCTTAATTATCTCCTTTCAATGGGTCTCCTTCCATCGACTTCAACTCATCTATTCTAGAAACAGGACCTAGATTCCTATGAGTACCTTGAGGCTTGCAGTCATTAGTGGCAGGTTCTCTCACCATCGATAGTTGGGAATACATCAATGTCTCCTAATCAATGGATTCTTTAGGTGTTCAACACCAAATCCTTTATTCACACTTGTAAGAATGTACTCAGTACCTTGATACCTACTTTCATTATCGGTAGGTTGTCTCACGTTTGTTAATGGTATAAATCAATGACTGGTAATCAAACTATGTCTCGTTGTGTTCAACCTCAACTCCTTTATTCACATGACGTAGACTTTCACCCTTGGAGGATTATGTAGAAGACTTGAAGACACCAGTATGTGGCTGCAGATTTCCTAAGTTGTTGCTTCCTTTTATTTGGACCAGTACCTATATGACTTTAGTGATTATGGGAGTTCAGATTGTACTCCATTGTATACAGATATATTTAGATTGGTTTTGAGACTAGTTCTATCGGGCCTTGTTCATGACTATGATAACTATTAGCATGTGACCACATTTGTATTTTCTTATTCATGGCCACAAACACTTGTTACATGGATCTGCAGTGTAATTCTTTTAGAATCCATGTATGCAAAGTCATTGCAAAATGTAACGAGAAACTAGTTCATCCAGATGGTTCCCCACCACTCCACTACTGGGTTGTTTATAATTTATTTTGGCAATTGCAGATACTCCTCTGACCTCACACATTAGGGGGCGTCTGTTATAGAAAGATTTTCCTCACCCTATGAAATCTTGCACAAAAGACCTTTTTCCATTTCCTTATGTAGACTTATCATCCTTGTTTGTAAAATCCAGAGCTAAAAATACATATTTTTCCACATGTATCCATATTTCCTACTATACAACATGTGTATATGCAGGTTGCTCCACTACAACCTGTGTACATCAGAATTTGTGCCAAAAAATGAAAATTAATGTCGATTTTACATGTCACGATAGGATATCTATGATCCTTGGCCTTCCATATACTGGAAACGTTCTGAATCGACCCTTTAGTTCCATTTTGAAGGCTATAAATGGGCCAATTCCTAGCAATGGAAATAAGAGAAAGAATTCAACTTTGAGAGCAAAGTTACTCTGGAGAAATGATTTACTTCATATTGAGTATTCATCCTTTTGTCCTTTAAGTCTGAACATAGTGTTCATCCCCCAAGCTCTTCCCGTATTGATTGAGAACCTCATTATTTTTGTCTTATGATCTTGCCTTTGGTGGAGGATTGAAGTGGTGGAGGCCTAGCTGGAAGGAACTTAGTTTCTCAGTTTTGAACTGTGCTGACATAGAATTCTGTAACATTTTCACTTCTGCTGATCATATATTAATAGAAATACTCTTTTCTCGTCCAATTAATGTCTTGCAAATATATTGAATTATTATTCCATGGGCATATTTTTCATGTTTATTAATGAATTATGCTATTGAATATGCTAACATTATATAATATCACCATATTCTTTCTTTTCTTGGTTGTTGAGGACTAGTTGCAGGTATATTACTTTGGGTCAAGTGCTCAATGGTGGACTTCATCGAACATCTGGACGAGGTAGGATTTTATCTTGTCTTGCTAGCATATTTTTTTTCATAGCATACTTGAGAAGAGAGTTGATTTCTGCAGTCATTTCTGTTTTTTGTGGTTTACCCTAGACATAGAGAGATTTTCCTCGTAACACAGATGGAAGTGAAAGAAGAATATAATATTTGTAGGCAAAATTTGATTTGCAAGACATACTGACAGCCACAATCCACTTTGATTCCAAATGCCACAAGGCTAGAATTTTATGAAAAACATGACTCCATGTAAATGGCCACTGGGTCCTGCCAATTATGTTGCATTTTCAGTTGATATGGAAGGCCACATTGGTCCTTTGCTTCACTTATCAAACTATACTTCATTTGTTTTATAGGAAAAATAGCATGAACATCATTCGAGTGTGGACGATCAAAAGAATCAAGGTCATCCCTAATCTAAACATAAGTTTCTTATACATAAAAAACAATAATGTCATCATGAGAGTCCACAAATTCATCCATGTATTCCTCACAACCATCAGATGCATAGCTATCATATACCAACTCTAGTTGTTAATGGATAATGGACTAAATTTATTCATGAATCTTCTGATCAGATTCCACCACATCACAAACATTTGGATCTAGAATTTCAATATCATCAACATATTCATAAAAAATGGGAGCAACGTGATAAAATTCTAATTACAAAGCTCAAGATTTCTAAAAAATATAATCAGTAATTGTTGGGCTAATTATATATCTATAATAGCTTACATAAAATGTCAACCCAGGGAGGTAAACTTAGAGGCATAAACACCGCATGTGCTGGACTGGAACCTAATTGTCTACTCTAATCTAAGCCTAAGTTATTTCTAATCTATTTCATTTATTCTAATTTAAATAAAAGCAGTCTAACTAAAGCATTCCCATTTAAATTCTTACTTCTCTAATCTAAAAATCATTCAAACTACTATGATGCAAAGATTTCAAATTCATTAATTCTATTCAATATTCAAAATTCTAATACTAAATATCTAGATTCTATGAAGCATACGAATCTAAGTTCTATACTAATTATAGAACTGAAATACTTTTTAAAACTATCTTCAAAAGTAACTTTGATTTAAAACATCTACCTAATCAAAAACTTATCTATTTTAATGTGACTCGGAAACTAAACCAAGTAACAGAAAACTATATAACATTACAGAAAACAGAGTAAGATGCTCTAATTTTAAACTATTCATTAATCTAACAATAAACAAATGCTAACAATAACTTCGAGCAATGTAAATCCACTGTTTACTGTTCTGAATATAACTCTGACTACGGCAAATGTAATCTATCTAAGAACTAAATCTATGAAAGAGAGGCTCATGGTCTTCTTGGTGGATCCTTGCCAAGAAAACCACAAGTCCCTTTGTGACTTGCAGACTAAATTCTAACCTACAGATATATAAAAGAGAACATTAATAATAGAAAATGGATCATATTACAGTCTAAAGAAACATCTTAAAATACTAGAAACAACATTATATGAGTCGATCTCTGTCAAATTCAGAAAGACAACACTTGAACATCACAATTCTTCTATATCATATTCGTCATCTATTACATTTCATTCCATTGTTTTTATAGCTCGGGATCTAGATAACTAATCCCAATTTTCTAGCAACAGAGCCTATCTTCTATTTAATACATAATTGTTTTCAGAAAGTAAATGATTCCTTCAATTAATGGGTACTTCTCATGCCCGAAAAAATCATTATCTAATAACCAATCTTTATCTCTATGGCACGTAGTGCCCAGAGATGAAGATCTCATTGATTATCCATGAGTCATCAATGAGAGTTAGGCTGGAATAATTGGTTTTGCTTGAGAAAGCTGGCAGCACCTAGAGTGTAGAAAATCTTCCATTTTAATATGCTACTGAAATCAAAGTATGCTGCAAAATATAATATAACCATTCATGAGCTTCCAAGAATTTCATTTAATCATTAAATAAAAAGAAATTAAAGAATTTTGACTAATGACCATACCTTACTATACTTGCTGGCATTTGGTTATATGTGTGAAGATATAGATGAGTTTATGGAGTAAAGAGTTCAAATGAAGAGGTCAAAAATGGATATGGAGGGTACAAAAAGTATCAATTCAGCGAGCCAACATTCCCCCACACCTGTGTACTTGCATGTCCTCATGCAAACATACCTGTTTTAAAGGTTTCRAAATTTCAAAACTGACTTCAATCCRTCTAACAAAACWTTAGGATGTATTCACAATGATATTGAATTTTCCACTGGYATGTTCCCTRCTGTCTTTGAGCTTMTTTTTTAGCATAYTGATATGAGCAAGATGTTTCGATGCCTCTRTCTTCCAAGTCCTTCCTACTTTTGMAAGAYGTTTATTCTYAGAAATGGTCTTCYTGCRTTTGGTGCTCACCTTCTCATATTTCTCTGCAAGCTGAAGACCACATGTCCTTAGTTCATCAATGGCTTCCTTATATTCTTTAACAATCATTTTTAACCGTGCATTCTCAGCCTTCACACATCGATCCAGATCCTTATACTCCTCTACTTCTGTCCTGAGTTCTTCAATTTCCTTGTTCTTTTCCTGAATGATCTTCTCACTGCTAGAAGTTGTAGGCATAGTAATAGGGATTTCTGGATTGGGTGAGTCATCTTCAGGGGTACCGTAGTTAAATTGACGAAGATCAAATAGGTCTGAATTATATTCAACATGGGAAATTTTAGGAAACAGAGTTTTATGGACAGGTTCAGCAATTTCATGTTCAGCAGGATCATTGTTAAGAGGATCTAGGGAAGGACAATCAAATTCAGAAAAAACGTGTTGAGGAGGATTATGTTCGAGCACAGGAGAAAGGTCTGAAGAGAGCTTTTTCTTCTTCTTAGAAGGTTCCAGTTCTACCTCAGGGGAATCATCCAAATTTATGGAGACTAATGGAAGTGCATTTTGAGGTAAGTTGGAGGATTTGACAGTCATACTTCTCGTGACACGACGAGGTGCCGAGGATTTAGCAACAGTAGGATTTTTAGGTAAATTTCGTTGCTTCTTTACTTTCTGTAGGACAGAAGCAAAAATATTGATCAGAGGCAGTTATGGATTTTGGACAGGAGGGGTTTTGACCCTATGATCTTCAGAATTGACGGTGACCCGAGTAGAAGGAAGACTTCTAGGTGAAGGAAGGCCCTGAATCCTGGTTACAAAATTATCCCAATTATCCCTCCGGAGACGCATCTCGTTCTCAATGAGAATTTTGATCAATCCATGATGGTAGAGGCTGTTATAGGGGTTTCCAGAATGCTTTTGAATCCGTCTTGACATTTTGGCTAGGATTTTGCACAAGAAATATGGGAAATTCATTTCCAATTCGGCTTCAAAATGTAAGAGAAGGCGGACATGGTAATTCAGAGTAATTACATACCTCCCTTCACACGTCAAGTATTTCTGCAACACATAAATCACATTGCGCCATTCATCCTGCATCCAATCACGAGGGAAACCCTTCTTCCAGTTTTCAGTTTGATGCTCCTCCTTTAAGAATCTGGTACATACTGCACGTTCGATGGGTTTATTTTTAAACCAACGTTCCCCTCGACAAGGTAAACCAGTGGCACGAGCAATTGTTTTCTCAGACACCCTCATAAGGAAATTGCCAATATGTGCTACCTTTCCATCGAATCCCTAAGTGAAATACAGTGTGATTTCGTCATCATATCCGCGAAATTTTTGAAAGAATTGGTACCAAATGCCTTCGAATTTTCCTTTACATGCGTTGAATTCTGGAAGGCCTTCTAACACAGAGACATAAATAGGTTCATGATGCTCAACCCCATTTCTCCCCATCTGTTTTGAGAATGTGATTTCGATATGAAACAGAGGATGAAACAGAAGCTAGGAAAATGATGAAGTTTATCAAATAGGCATGTGAATAAGTCTCAACAAAGTTATTCAGAGTGTCCAGCAATTTGATAATCCTAACTCGTACTTCACTATCATTCAAATGCATGACACGTAAGAGGTTTTATGACAATTTTGAACTGTTAGTAGAAATGGTGAATTTGTTGGGTATGAAATCATGAAGGAATGAAGAGAGGATTGCATGGATAACATAAATCATCATTATATATTTTTAAAATGATAAGATTTTTCATCTCTAGGTACTACATGCCATAGAGATGAAGATCTATTTATAAGATAGGAGGACAGTTTATAAAATGATGATGACAAGCAAAGTTGGATATAAGCTATAGATGACATTTGAAAGGTAGAAGGGCATAGGCTTTAGCAAGTATCGTAGGTATAATTCATAGTAAAAAATTCCTTAAATTTAATGAAATAAATAAATCCCAAGAAAGATTCATACCTTAGATCCCTTTTAGGATCAAAATTTCAGAAATACTTTGAACTATTAGGCTTCTGCTGCATGTTGTAGGTACTGTAGCAGAATGAGATTTCTGTAACAGAATACAATTTCATGTTTTTGCTTTGCTCCAAAGATTGTGCTGCTCCAAGACCTAGGATTTCTTTTCTGGTAGGCTGTCCACTGCATTGAATGTTACTAGATTTCTTATAGAAAACATAAGAATAGACTTGTTCTTCAAAACTGCAAACTAATGAAACTGTCCATGAGTACCAAAGCTGCAAAGTCTTCATCCAAATACTTCCTTTTGTGCAGATCTACCTATGTGAATAAATGTTGCTGATGTCGAACATAGGGAGAAATCACTGGATTACCAACCAATGAGGGAGGTTGTTAACCAGTGCGAGATATCCCACCTGTAATGTCAATGGGAATCAAGGCACTAGATACATTCAAACACTCATGAATAGATTTGTTGAAGTCGAATGAACTGTAGAATTCTTTTTCCAAGAAACATTGATGTATTTCCTTGTCAAATGACAAGGATACCTGCCATTGAGGCATGCAGGCTCCAAGGTATCTAAAAATGTCTCGAGTTTCAAACCCAGAAAATGATTTGGAGTCGATGGGTTGAAACTTTGCTGGAAGGAAAGCCTTGATGAATCTTCCATCATCCAGCTGAGCACTGAACATGATTTGTGAAGAAAATGAAGTAGGCACCAACGAACTTTATTTTGGAGTCTAGCTAGCCAGTAACCTGGTTTTCTAACTAGACTCCTGCTAAACTACGCCAGACAAGCTAGTTTTCATAGTGAAGCTTATTTTTCTCTTTACTTTTTTTATTTCTATTTTTTTTATTTCCTATTCCACCCTACTCTACTGGAAGTAAAAATGTTCCTTCAAGTGTATGCATACTTCCAGTGTAACCACCTTTGAATCAAGACTTCTAAATCATGATTGTCCATACAGTGCTTATGAACAAAAGTCAAGATATAAAGAACCAGCTCCTCATATAATCTTGATTTCAAAAGTTGCTGAAAAGTAAAAGGCTGGAATGGACAAACTATATCAGTCCATACTTGAATAAATCCTTGATTGGCTAGGCTTTTCAAGACAAGCTGATATTCTTCTTTTGGTCTCCAGCAAGCAAGAAATTCTGCAATTTCAGGTTCTAAGTGTTCTTCCTCTCCTTCCCATAATTCTTGAGCTCCTTCATCAAATGAGGAAGCATAGATGAACAGGTCCAGGTCTTCAGGTTGAGGACATTTATTGATTTGTTGCTTACTTTGAAAGATGGATTCATCTTCAGATATGGATCTGATGTTGTGACAAGGATTATGAAAACTCCTTGTAGTAATAAGCCCTTCTCTACTCAACAAGTTTTTGAACATCTCTAAACTTGTTCCGGTTCATCTGTCCTGCTCCATAGGTGGGTTAGTAACCAGGGTCTTACAGTACCCAAATGATCTTGAAAATTAAAGAAAAAAAAATTAAAACTAATCTAAATCTTTTTTGAAGAAATGTAAATAACTCCAAAGTAAAGAAACTAATTAAGACTAAGTGTTATGGGTGCAACTGACCTATATTCAAACAAAATTACTATGAAATCAAAACTAAAACAGTAAAATTATTAAACTAAAACACTCCTACTGCACTCTTGCATTAATTGAAAAGAAAATGAAAATATGCTTACCTATTGAAGGTCTGGCAACATCTAACCTCCAGTCCATTTTAATGCCTCCCCGACAACGGTGCCAAAATGTTGGGCTAATTATATCTCTATAATAGCTTACATAAAATGTCAATCTAGGGAGGTAAAATTAGAGGCATAAACACCGTATGTGCTGGACTGGAACCTAATTGTCTACTCTACTCCAAGCCTAAGTTATTTTTAATCTATTTCATTTATTCTAATTTAAATAAAAGCAGTCTAACTAAAGCATTCCCATTTAAATTCTTACTTCTCTAATCTAAAAATCATTCAAACTACTTTGATGCAAAGATTTCAAATTCATTAATTCTATTCAATATTCAAAATTCTAATACTAAATTTCTAGATTCTATGAAGCATACGAATCTAAGTTCTATACTAATTATAGAACCGAAATACTTTTTAAAACTATCTTCAAAAGTAACTTTGATTTAAAACATCTACCTAATCAAAAACTTATCTATTTTAATGTGACTCAGAAACTAAACCAAGTAACAGAAATCTATATAACATTACAGAAAACAGAGTAAGATGCTCTAATTTTAAACTATTCATTAATCTAACAATAAACGAATGCTAAAAATAACTTCGAGCAATGTAAATCTACTGTTTATTGTTCTGAATATAACTCTGACTACGGAAAATGTAATCTATCTAAGAACTAAATCTATGAAAGAGAGGCTCATGGTCTTCTTGGTGGATCCTTGCCAAGAAAACCACAAGTCCCTTTGTGACTTGCAGACTAAATTCTAACCTACAGATATATAAAAGAGAACATTAATAATAGAAAATGGATCATATTACAGTCTAAAGAAACATCTTAAAATACTAGAAACAACATTGTATGAGTCGATCTCTGTCAAATTCAGAAAGCCAACACTTGAACAGCGCAATTCTTCTATATCATATTCGTCATCTATTACATTTTGTTCCATTGTTTTTATAGCTTGGGATCTAGATAACTAATCCCGATTTTCTAGCAATAGAGCCTATCTTCTATTTAATACATAACTATTTTCAAAAGGTAAATGATTCCTTCAATTAATGGGTACTTCTCATGCCCGAAAAACTCGTTATCTAATAACCAATCTTTATCTCTATGGCACGTAGTGCCCAGAGATGAAGATCTCATTGATTATCCATGAGTCATCAATGAGAGTTAGGCTGGAATAATTGGTTTTGCTTGAGCAAGCTGGCAGCACCTGGAGTGTAGAAAATCTTCCATTTTAATATGCTGCTGAAATCAAAGTATGCTGCAAAATCTAATATAACCATTCATGAGCTTCCAAGAATTTCATTTAATCATTAAATAAAAGGAAATTAAAGAATTTTGACTAATGACCATACCTTACTATACTTGTTGGCATTTGGTTATATGTGTGAAGATATAGATGAGTTTATGGAGTAAAGAGTTCAAATGAAGAGGTCAAAAATGGATATGGAGGGTGCAAAAAGTATCAATTCAGCGAGCCAACAGTAATCTGGTCTTGAAATAAAGTTGGAACAATTTTTGTATCATAATCATCACTATAAGAAACATTTGGATTAATGCCAAATGCATCTAAAGTATTATTTTCATCAATCTCAAAATCTGGCTGTTGAAACTCCTCCTACTTTAACATAGATTTAGAAGAAGATATATCTGATAATGAATCTTATTCCTCTTCCTCAATATAACCATACCATTCATCTTCACTTCTAGTAGCATCAACTGTTAAATCCTAAATATATAATGCATATTCTTCACAACAATGCTCAAAATTTTTCTCAGTGGGGTAAATCCTCTTGCAATATAAATGAAAAACATCATGAAAGTCCTCCAAAGAGGAAATACTAGAAGCAAGAAGAGTTTTGCACCATTGTCTTGCATAACCATCCAACGAATACATGAACATTTTCATCAACACATCCTCATGATGTATATTCAACTAATCCATGTATTGATGAAACTTGATTACATGATGTGCATGATTATCCTCATCCTTTTCGCTAAAAATAGGAATAAATTCTGTGTATTCTGAGAAAGAAGGTGCAGGATTAGGAAAACAAGGAACAACTGAAAAATTGATAGGTGCAAACCTCCGAGCCAAGATAGCTTCCATGACCATTGTTATTCCATATAAGTGAAGCCACCAAAAAGATCTTCCTTCATGGAGTGGAGTCGTCGGGTGAATGATAAGAAATCTAAAGTGTCTAGATTCAGTTCACCATCCAATGCTATATCTCCTCATTGTCATTATCCTGGGAAAGATATCTTCACTTACATCCCCAGAAGTGGTGCCAAAAGATGTTAACACTAGAAATTGTTCCTAAACTGCTTTAGGAACAATCCTAGCTCACCTTAAACTAGAAATGATTTGGGTTTGGTTTTCAAGAAATTTAGTGGATCAAGAAGAAGAAAACGAGAAAGAGAAAATATAATAAGATATTGTAGATCATTGATGGATCATTGGGATATGGATTCAAGCAAACACCCTGCTCATTAAATGCAATCAATCTGCATATCATATAAAGGGTTTATATAATAATGGATAGAAGAAGGGAAAAAATAACAAAAAGGAGAACATTCACAAGGCATATATACTCTCTTCATAAATGGATTCAAGGTACTTGAATGTAAATAGTGACTAATAGGAAAGACACATCGGATCCTCAAATTCTCATGAATCCATTAATCGAAGGCAACCACGATCCTCAAGGTATACAATTTATTCAAGAAGAAAAATTAGAATGAAAACAAGAACACAATTCGATAACATGCATATTATGAACCTTCAATAACAGAAATTACAGCGAAAATTCCCCTCAATATTACAATGATAACAGATAAAAAATGTCTCCTATAGCTTTCTCATAGCTCTTCTTGGATCTTCCAAATTCTCTCTCAGACCTCTCGGGTCTAAGAGTTCGCCCCATATTGCATCTAGTTTATATGAAATTTATAGACCTTACATGACAAATACTAGATCCTTAAAGCATGGATCTAATTTTCTCAAAATAGAACTGAATGTCTCCCCTTGGAGTCGAATTTGGACTTAGTTACATCAACAAGATACAAAAAATCTAAGAAAATCAGTCCAATACCTAAAAGCTAGGGTTTCAATTTCAAAGCATTAATTACATTCAGAGTAAACCAAATTTTTTGATGATATTTAGCATAAATATCCTCCTTGAACATGGATATGTGACCTTCACTTGAAAGCTCTCCTTGGCATATGTGAGGATGAATTACACCTTCACTATTCCACTTCATCTTCAACACTTTTACAACAAAATTCTGAAAAATAGGGATGAAAAAAAACTCGATATCGCCCAAACCATGACACTTGTGTAACATCTGAGAGAGGTTTTTGTAGATGAGTCTATTATTGATAAAAAAAAATCCATTTTTAAAAATACCTCTCCATATCCTCATAATATGTGCCCAAAGATGATGACTAAAACATGAAAATTCTTGTATTTACAAATCTGAAAAAATGAGATGTAAATACCTACTTGTATCTCCCAAACCATGACACCTATGTAAAATATGAGGGAGGATTTTGTATATTAGGTTGTTCTTGAAACAAACCTCTATTTTTTTCACAAATTCCTCTTCATCTCCTCATAATATGAGCTTGAAATTGACTGCAAAAACAGTGATTTCCAGAAAATCCCTTGTTTTTTGTTCTTCATCTCCTCATAATATGAGCTTGAAATTGACTGCAAAAACAATCATTTCTAGAAAATCCCTTGTTTTTTGTTTTCTCCTTTTCCATACAAGATTGCTCCAAAAAAATTTGATGAAGATAAAAAAATGGTTTATAATGTGTATTTTATGGTGTATAATGGTGTCACTATCATTTTTCATCATCATCTATCACAAAAACCCAAAACTATGTCATTTACTTGAAAAAAAGGACACTACAGGAACTTCCTGTAGTGCTATTTTTTGACCAGTTTGCATACCTAAAACATTTTTATCGCCTAGTTCAAAGCCAAAACCATTCTTATATTAACCAAACACTTAAGTACCTGATCTCAAAAAAAAAAATCCTTCAACTTTCATTGATTGCATTCAAAATTTAGGATTTCATAGAAAATCAAACTGTCAAATCTGAATGTTTCCTTGGGAGATAGTTTTAGCTACTTCAGCTAACAGATATAGACTATTTCTTCTTTTTTACTTGGTGTGGGAACAAGTTTTCATTATTCTTGGATCATCAATCTCAGATCTAATCACCAATTTTGATCCCTTCTTTCTCTGTTTACTTTGTTTCCTCTATTTTCCTGCAGTAACCCTTCCTTTGAAGTTGTTCTTTTAAAATCTATGATTAACTCCTTTTTTTTACCATGTTCACATAAACTTGTCAAATACTTTCAACTAAATTAGAGGATTTTCCACTAAAGCTATAAGAATAATAAAAAACCCCATCATATATAGAGAGATTTATATGCTTGGTCTGGTTGCAATTTCAAATATGCTTCATGCCTGGTGGATTTGGGCTTGAGAATGCCTGAGACAGAAAGAGAGATAACACCTGGGTAATTAGGTAGTAAAACTAAAGGAACGGTCGATCCTCCCTAGTTGGTTCCTTGAGATATTGGGTTGAGTACTATTTTTTGACCCCTCATGTATATCAAAGAGCCATAACACAAGGAAAATGCTTATCTGTAGGAATCTTGAAAACCTTAACCCTCAAGAATGGAACATAACAAAAAAAGAATATAATATATATATTTTCACACAAACCTGCTTCCTTCAATATGGTCATGGAATTCCTACAAAAATTTTCTTATTACCACTTTGGGCATTTTGTCACAGTAGTATTCTTCAAGGTGGAGTATAACTTTGCATGAGTTAAAAACAAAGTATAGTGTTCCTGCCAACAACCTTATTTTTTACCTATCCCATTAGATTCCTCTCTTTTCCCTGATCACAATGGTACCCATCATTTGTAATAATGTTTATCCATGGACCCAACCACCCTTCTCGACACCCTTATTTTCCACCTATCCCATTGGATGCCTCTCTTCATCGTGATCACAATGGTACCTATCAATTGTAAGTATTATTTTAGCAGTGGACCCATGCACCCTTCCCGACACCCTTATTTTCCACCTATCCTATTAGCTTAATCTCCTCAACCTATTCACCGTGATACCCCTCATCTATAAAAAAAAATCTGTGTGGACCCACCTACCCATTTTTTGTTTTTCCCCATATGGATTTCACCCACAATCAAGAACTCAACAACTAGCTCATCAAACATGAACAAAAGA
>JASDQU010754676.1:9555-36728 GCA_032191745.1 Picea mariana
ATCCAACGATCTTGGATCTCCCGATCCTACCATGGTGATCATTCCCAAATTAAAAAGGAACGGTCACGATCCTTCAGACCCTCACAAAGGTTCTATGATGTTCTATCTCCTACGTAGCATTTGCAACACCATTCCTCCTGAGCTTTTCAAATTCACGGTCATAGTTCGATCTCAACCACAAGATTCTGACCAACAGACCCGACCCATACCCGCCCGGTGTTTCAACCAGAAGTTCTGATACCAATCTGTTACATGCCCAACCACCCACAGGCCATGTACGCTACCTGCAAGCCCTCCCTTGGACTTCTTTTTCATGCTGAACTTATTTATTTATTAAGGATGTATAAGAAACAAATTTAACGACATGCACAACAATATCCAACAAGCATGCAAGATCTAAAGATTATGTTAAATGATAATTAAATATACACAACAAAAATACATTCATATACATGTAAATGAAAATTAAACTACACAGTGGAATACATTCATACATAGATAGTAATGTCACGACAAAGAGCACTTATCTTTATGAAGGATGACACCGAATGGCTGCAGACCAAAGACGTTCCACCCAACCGTAGAAACCATTGCTCTAAATCCCAACACCAGTGTCACCCCTGATCCAGGGCTATGCATCCACAAGGACAGTTCCAAACTGTAATTGGGTTCCCAAACCAGTCAACTCTCAAGCTCTCACAGGTTTCCCGACACCCACAACAATCCAAGTACCCATCTCTCTTCTACCCAACCTGTGCCACTCGAGAGAATGGACCTCCACCCTTCTCTACCACGCAGTCCCTCAGGTAGTCCTTCTCCTTCCTGCCAGGGCTTCTAGCATAGCTGGTACAAAATCTCAATGATGGAACTCTCAGGACTCACAATTGTGGAAAAAACAGGGCACAGGCCAATGCATTTCAGACATGCAGGCCCCAGGTCACGGCTGGATCACACCAGCGACCACTATAGCCAACTATCCCATGGCTAAGTTCTTCAGCAGCTCTGTTTCCTTTTCCAAGCCAAGACACAGGTGATGATGGGTCAATGGATGAGTCAGGGGGGGTGCATGGGAGTGTGTGCATGGTAGTGTGCGAGGGAATAATGAGTGAGGGAACGGGAAAACAACGAACAAGTCATCAATCCAACCCCCCCATCAAACCAGTAGCGGGTTTAAGTAACCTCGTGGGGAAAACAAGGACCTCCTGGCCTTCGCTAAGAAGTTCGCGTAATTGATCCCCTCCCTTAGACAAAAAGGGTAATAAGAAAAAATAGGAATAAACACTTAGTCCCTCAAGCTCCCTCTCTTGTTGAATCATAGCCCCCTATAAATCTAGTCCTTGTCCGTCTAGCAGCCAACAATGTAGTTATTATTATTAATGATCAAAACATTACATTTCTTGGGCATACTGGCCCTTCAATAATTGTTTGGGCACTTTGGCCTCTCAGCATTGTAACAATACATTATTTTAAATGGGGTTTCAAAAACCTGGGGTGTTACATAAAGTCATATTTCTATTTAATCCACTTTTGCGTAAACTTCATTTCCACTTAACTTTTCCATTTTTGTATTTATTAAAGTGATACCAAGGCCACATTTGTATTTAATCACTTACTAACCTTTGACATATATTTTATTACTCACTAACCTTCAACATTAATGACAATTTATTCAACAATTGACTACCTGAGTGGATCTAACCATTGGTGAGTGCTAGAAATTGTTTGGGTTTGAAGGGTTGTCCAACTTTGGCCTGGAAAGTATGATGACCAAAACTTGCTACAAAATATCGACTATTGTTTTGATCTAAAAGACTCAAGGGTTCTCGGTGTTTCATAAACAAATTTCCCTTCGACTACACTTTGAAATGATAGTGCACAAGAAAGTATTCAAGAGGGAGACTCACCAGTATTTGTTTTTTTCATCATGATCCTGTCTCAACATAATATACATTCACCAGGAAAACTCAACTATACCAGTGTAGTAATTGAAATTGTTTCATTCCTTCCTTTTCATTCTTTCAAAGCACTCAACCAGGCGATCCCCTGTATTCTGGTATTCCACTACATTCTTGTAACTCAGTATTCTTGTAGCTTTTACTGCAATTCCATGCCATACTCCACTATGGTACTTCTTGTCTTCATGTTGACATTAATACCAACACGATATTTCCATCACCACCAACCTCTTTTCATAGATGGATTGGGAACACCTTTAGACATCCCCTTTAGACATAAGAGAAAGATTGTTGATTAATTGTATTTTTGTATTTCCAATGGAATTAATGTAAATTGTAATTTTAATTCGACATTTGTTTTATAAAGTGGTTGGTACCATGTGCGTTATCAGAATAAAAATAAAAAATAAAAATAATCCATGCTTCTAATAAATATTTGGTCTAATGTTGGAACATACTAAATGCATTATGTATACTAATAACATTGGTTTAATGTTCAATATTTTTTCAATTGAAATCCTAATAACGAGTGACTTCTCTACCATATACTATTGCACCCCACTACAATGTCGAATTGAGAGAATTTTTATAGACAAGAAAAAATCATAGAAGAAACATACTAAACATGTTTGAATCAACCACCTATTCAATTCCCCCTATGTCTTGAGTCACCAAATTAGAATTCCTATAGTAACACTAATTCTTCACATGTTGGGGATGAAGAAAATGATATAGAATTTGGTATGGATGATTTCTTATGGGGTGCCTATCCCTTGGAGGAATTTCATTACATGCATTCTAGAAATATGAGCCAGGGGAAGATGCTCGCATTGTCGATAACTTCTTCGAAATTAGCCTAAAATCTAGTTCCACCAACCCTCTCTTTGGACATGGGTCAAGGTCTACCTAACTAGGGACAACAATATTATTGTACAACTTGAAGTGAATGTATGGTAGGTGATACGTGTGTTTCTTATCACTATTAAGGTAACTAATCATTAAGTTCATTATATTTTTATTAATATTGTCACACAATCCACAATGAAAAGGGATTTTATACATTCTTGATAACAACGTACATTTCTATTACCCAATAATTGCATTTTACTAAAAGGTGATCTACTTCCAAGTAAGAATGTCCTCCCCGGCATCTATGAAGAGAGGTAAAGGAACTGCTAAAATGGTTGGGGGTTGTGTACATATCATATCACATTTGTCGAAATATTTGTATCATATATATATAATGCGGACATAATAGGTACCAAAAATTTTAAAAACAAGGGGAATGTGCATGTTCCTCATCATAAGATATTGAGGCACATGCCTATAATTCCAAGTATTCAAAGGCTCTTTCATTGCGAAGAATTATTCATGTTCTATGGTGGGATGACTCACATATAAGTGATCAAGGATTTATGTGGATCCTACTAGATTCAATAGCAATGAATCATATAGAGGATACATGTCCTAAGAAATTCAAGGATAAAGTATGAATCCCTTGATTAAGCATAGCCATGGATAGAGTTAACATGTGTTCCCTCTAAGACACCAACTATTATATTTGGCTAATGGTAGTGATCAATAACAATATCAACCCATAGTTTTCTATGAAGAATGAACATCTTATGTTGGCTATTTTTAGTCCATAGTAGAAGACGAGTGAAGAGAATGGATGTCTACCTCCAACCATTAACCAATTAATTGAAGCAATTATGGGAAGGTATGCGTGTATGTGATGTATCAAGACCCATCCTAGTAGATAGTTATTTTACATTGCATGACATATATGCATCCACCATGCACAATTATCGAAGAATAGGTTTTTTCTCTAGTAAGCATGTTGATTGATTTGTTCATATCCATAACATTATTTAGTGTATTTAATTTGGTGCATGTGGTGTTTTTTATTAGAAATTTAGAAGTTTTAAAGTATAAATAATACAATATACCTAGATTTATTGAAGAAATGATAAAATATAACATCAATGGGAAATAAAATAGCTAGAATACCACAAAATGTTATATATCCTTATTGATGAGAACAATGTTCACTTTCCTCTTCGAGGGGGAAACCTCTAAATGAGTAAAGCTCTGATTACAATATACTTCACAAGACATCTCATTACATTGATTCTACTTATCTATGTAGTCATATCTACCTCATAGTAACATTTTAGAGAAAAACCTTTCTAGTAGGTGTAACCTTCTAGTAAGCCCTCTTACAATAATTGTTTTCACTCTATATCTACTACATAGGCCGTATTTACTAGAGATGGTCTCAATACAACAATATATATCTACTTAAGGGGGTTAGGGTAAGACGCTAACATGCCCTCCCCCTTTTAAAGTAGCCTTGTCCTCAAGGTTGTAGATGAGGGAATTCCTTAAGGATCTATATTGGTTCCCATGTGGAATCTTATGGATATGTATCTTGCCATTTTATTAGGAACTCTTGGATAGTGCAGTAGTGGAGATGGTTCTCTCATTCATATAGGATGGCTTTAGAATGAAATTAAATGGAGCCTTCTTTGTCTGATTATTGAAGGCTAGTTTAAAAACGACAATTAGATTTGACCACTTTATTCAATCAAGAGACATGAAAGATTGGATGACTTTAAGAGTGGCTATGAAGCTCCAAATTGTAAACCACTAGCCCAATACATTTTAGGGTATTATAGGGGCCATAAAAATTGGGAGAAATATTTTGGTGGTGGTTGTCTTTGAGGGAGGTCTTCTTATAAGGCTACAAGCGAAGTGACACGTAATCCCCTTCTTCAAAATGGAATTCAGAAAAATGTTGATCAAGTTATTGCATCATCTTGTTCTAAGCTATGGAAAAATTATTCTCAAGAGTGAAAATAATATCAACCCAAGATGTGAGGGTTTTCTCTACCTCCTGCATTACAAAGACTCCTATTAAGTAGGATAGTATTGATCAATGCTTTTATTTTAAGAAAAAATTCATCAATTTGGCTAATTTTTTTTTTTTTTTAAGAAATTTAGGCTAATTTTTTTCATATTTAACTAAAGATAAAAAAAAACTTCTAGCCTAATTTATGATTATAGTTGTGCACGCGCTTATATTTTTCGTTTAAATATAAACATTTTTCATCAACGTATAATAGGTTTTCCTAATATTTTCACCAAGTCAATAATTATGCATCCCAAAGTTTTGGGAATATTCGCTACATATGGATGATTGATTAATAGAAACTACTATTGGGAAAACCATGAATTTTCAATTGAAATCATATAAATTTACGTAGGAAAAGAAAATGTTTTTCATACTTGTAATTTTTTTCATTTTTTTCAACATGTAGCGGGTATATGATTTTGTATATTAGTGTGTAGAACTTTTTGCATGTATTTCTAAAGATATTTTCGATTTCCATTACTTTTTGTTTAAGTTCCCTTTAATTGATATGAATTTGTTACAAGCTCAAGTTCTATTACTGATTGGATTTCAAGAGAATTTTGTCAAAAGAATTACTTGAAAGGTATAGACTATAGGTATGCCTTGGAGAAAAGGAAGACATACTTATCAATGAATAAAATCATGAAAAAATCATATTTAGTTAAGTGCGTGATATGTATAAAAACAAGTTGTGATTATCTCATATGAAATGTTTTAAACTATATAGATGCATTCAAATGAATTCATTCAATTAGTAATATTTGTCTATCAAGTATCCAAACAAGACTGGAAAAGGATCCTACATTTTATTAAAAAAAACACCATGGATGAGATAGTGGGACGTTAGCAAACACTGCAATGTCATGGATGTGTGACTTCTTCTCCACGTATGGATAATGTATGTTAGATAAAGACATAATACATATTCCAAATAATTTATCAAGATGAGAAATCTATAACTTATACAAAGAATATGTTGAAGGTGGTGAAGAAAATGGTAATTTCATTAGATAGGCATGTTTTACAAGAATATAGAAAAAATAATTCAACAATGCTCATATTCCTGCGAAGTCAAAGATGGGGATTTGCAGTACATGTGCTTCTCTTAAATCATGAAGGGATAGATCTAAAGGGGTAGAAAGAGGTATGTATCTACAAAATTATTTGTTCAAATTGGATAGTTATCGATTATGAAAACTCGTTATCAATATTTTCATTTTATGTTATGTGTAGATTGCATTATCAAAGAACTTCAAAAACATTACAATCAACAATCAAGTGAACAACAAAAGTTGTACCAACATTGAAAGATGTGTTATGATGCTCTAGAAAAAATATATAGGTTTGATAATTGAAGGCATGGAGCAAGGAAAAATAAAATCCTTTACTAAATTTTGTTTGTACACCAAAGAATTTATAGGAGAATTTTATTCAATTTCACTTGGTTGGTTGTATGGTTTATAATGACCAAATGTCTTAAAGGGTTTACTTCATAGCTCCAAATATTCACAATGATACAAATTTGACTATCACCATAATTTATCATGTTCTTACTCTTTGGTATGGTAGTCTTCCTCAAGTTATATATAATTGGGAAACACTAACCATGAAACCAAAAATCATATTGGGTTTAGATATCTAAGTGCTCTTTTTGAACTAGGGATTTTTTAAAAGGTAAAAGTTAGCTTCCTTCTTCTTGGAAACACATGACTATATTGATCAAATGTTCAGTCATTTTATAGTAACATTGAAGAGGAATAATGTTGGGAGCCTACAATATTAATTGAAATTATTAAGAAATCATACTTTCCAAAGACTTTTCTTCACACATTGGAAGAAACACTCGACATGCAAAGATTTATTTAGGGATCACATGGTAAAGAAAAGTGCATTAAACAAATTGATGGCATTATCTTCTAGCATCAATTCTATATCAAAAACAATTAATGGCTAAACACTTATATAGGGAAAGAAGTACCCAACTAGTGTAGAATGGGGGACTTCATCAAGTTTATAAGTTTTGAAGTCCATTCCATATTATCCAATGCTTGCATCAAAGTTATTGTTATTACAATCAACTGCTAAAATCCACAATGCATGAAGGCATGATAAAGATGTAGAATATTCTAAATGCTTGGAAGAAATAAAAAAAGTCGATTAAAGATACATATGAGTACTTTGATGTTTTTTATTTAGTTTAGTGGGATTCGTATTTCAATGGTGAAAATGACATAATTTCAAGCTAAACAATTGAAAATAAAATTTTGAAGACACCATTTACTTAGCTAGAAAGCATGCCAAATGAATGTGAGAAAAGAAATGTTGTTGAACATGAATCTGAAGGTGTTATTATGTCTTCACAAGAAGAAAAAATATAAATGTATATTGCGTCTAGAAGATCATGTGCATAACATGAAGCCATGGAAGACCTTTACAAGGGTTCAATGCAAGATATTAAGGAAGGTTTCAATTATTGTACTTTTAGTGATTGAAGATCCACATGGTTATCCATGATGGATTGCAAAAGTTATGAAATTAAATAAATAAAATGAAGAGGCTATATCATTTGATGTACATTGTATGCAACAAATACACACCCATTTAATACTGAATACAAGATGGAGATGGTATTTGAGAAATTGATTAGAAAAATGAAGAAAAGGAAGGATCAAAATATAAATTGGCGTTGTAGTAAAATATTAAAATTAAAGAATGTTGACATACTTATTTATGACTTCCATTTCACACAGAGAGGCACTACGAAGATTATTAAGAGATTGTTGGAACCCAGACATAGATAATTAGAAGGATTCTGACATCTAAAATATTGGGTATACATGTAGACTTAGATGGTGCACTCGTTGATAATAGAGAAGGCTATGGGTCATTGTTGTAGGATAATTGTACCCTACATGAGTTACCTCCCTTAGGCTCTTCCTAGACCTAAGACGGAATAGAGATACAAACAATAGATTTTCCTAGATCTTAATCACACATGAATAAATCTATGAGATGATGGGATAAGAAGGCTACTTGTTAATTCGATGGTTGTCCTTGCATTCTCCTTGGTTGTTCGCTCTTTCAAATATGTCCTTCACTTTAATGAATGCGTATATGCACATATGGAAACACAAATGAATACCTCTCACAAGATCAAATTTGACATGTATGAATTAATAGCAGATATAACAATATAACATGGAAACATGGAAATATTAACTCTCTATAAGAACCATAATGACCACATACAACCAAATAGAGGGGAAAGTCATGTGCATATTCTATTAATAAAATAATAACCTTACAATAAAATGACTTGATGAAGCTCTTCCCAATATCCTTTTCCAAGCCCTATGATCAATCCAACAATATAAGATTACTCTTTCTTTTCATCCCCCTTTTTCCATGAGAGACTTATTTTCCTCCCACTTTTTCCATGAGAGACCCTCAATATATAGGATGATAAAGATAAGATGGGGGATAAATCTAGACACTCAAGATGACAAACTTCTCGAGGTCATATTAAGAGAAAACTAAAATTTGATCTCATCTCTTTGTAACAAATCATAATTGGGGAGTAACAGACCTAGTCGCACCCTGCATTCATGTAGTTTGTGACTGGTCATGAATTTCAAGAGAGAAACTTGCGATCAAAAAATTTGGGTCATGAGTTGTAAAGGAACAAACTGTGACTAGGAAAAAGGATACTGAAAACTCAAGGGAAAAGTGGCATAAATTAGTGTCTCGACATACTAACCTATGGATGATGTCCATTAGGTGATCAGGTGGAAAATAATTGTATAAAATATGACCCCTAAAGTGTCAGGTCATAAGAGGTGTTTGATGGTCGAAATACTTTACAAACAGTAATCACGGAGCTTTAAGTGAAGGAAGATGGGAAGAAACTACAATCAATCCTGCACAATAATAACATCCCTAAGGTAGGCATACCCATGCTCAGTAATAGAAACTAAGAAAAGCTTCCAAAACAATACATTGTGGATCGATGCATGACGCAACTGACTATATCATGGCCACGAAAGAACACAATATTGATTCATATCACAAGTGAGAGCATAGTCATGATCAAGTACAAATGTGGATCTATGTCACAATATACAAATCAATAAGATAACTTGATACCTGATCGATCTCTAAAGCACTCATGAATGACTCCATCATAACCTAGGAGGGGATGTTGTAAAGGAATGATGTGGCCCCAACCTAAGGTCTTCATCCCAAACCTCAATGGTACGAATATAAAACATAAGAATAGATGATTTGATGTCAATCACGGTAGAAACCATCTGATTACCGATCATTGATGTATATCATTAACAAACGTGAGGGAATCCATCGATGATGACGTTGGACCCCAAGATACCTAGTACAATATAGCGAGTTTGAATGGATGAATTGTGGTTGAACACTCGTAGAATCATTCAAAATGATCTAATGATGTAAACCCACTTCTGAAATTTGAGGGAAATTGCCACTGATGTCTACAAGTCCAAAGGTACTAACCTGTTTCTATATTTCGATCTTGGATAATGATCTAGCGTCGACAGGACGAAATCCATAGAAGGAGGGCCTTGATTTATCCCCCATCAATCAACACGAAACATACAATGGTATATGGTGTGAAAAGTGTAATAGTAGATCACAACTGACTTAGGGATGGCCGAGATAAATGGGTTGAAAGACCGAAAGTGGTTGACATAGGCTAACTTCCCTTGAACAAAATGGCATGACAAATTACTCGACCTTGCAGCATTGACTCGGTAATGTCCAAAACACTCGCCATAGATGACTTGAAGAGTAACCAATCTGCAGAGTCCGAGAACTCATAGAGATGGTAATGAATCAGAGACAATGGATAACCCAACTACTGTACATAGATGCAAAACAAGTGTGATGTTCAAAGGTGACTCGATGGATGACTAAAATTTGTAAAGATGACTAGACTAAAAACTCCCTCACTCTTTTTCTTTCTTTCATGTTTGAACAAGCATGAAATAAAATGGAAGTATGCTCGATATGCTCACCCATAGATTTATTTTTGAGCCTGGGGTGGAGAATGGTGCTCAACGATCTTTCCACTATTTAAGGAATATATAAATATCCTAAAGAAAAATCCATATATGATCTCATGGATTTAAGGACCTGAAGAAAGTGAATTCTCACTTGTCATTTCATGTTTAGAGTCTAAAAGGAAAAAAAGACTCCAGGGTGCAACTTTGTCATGTTTGATTACCGAGCAAAACAAAGGGGTAATAGTAAGCACAATTTGAGATATCAAGTAGTATGTGATGAAGTTCTAGGGGCATGGAACATGACTTAAGAAATGGACTCCAAAAATACAAGGAAAATGATGACTACTCATAATAGTAGTTCTCGTCCAAGGGTGCAAAACAGAGGCCAACTAATGCAAGAGGTGGATGTTCAAGGCTACTACAGAGAAACAAGCACGATATGGGCAGACAACAAAGTAGCAGCAGGAAGCATGACGTAAGCATAAAATGCATAGATGACCATTAAGAAACAAGAAAAATGTTCAGGAACCCCCACAGGATATGGCTAGATTATAGACGAAGAGAGGGAAAATGAGGCTCAATATTCAAGTCGTGATGGGGATAAAGAAGGACTCCCAGGCCTACGAAAAAATTCATCATGAGCACCAAATGGAAATCTAAGTGCTAACTAGGGAACCCATAAAGGGTAGGCACTACTGACCCAATTACGACATGCAATAGGAGTGGCTAATGTCACGACCGACCGGGTTCAAACCTAAGGCATAATGTTGGAAGTATGGATGGTTAATAATGCAAGGTGGGAAATGTAGGGAAAATCCTATCCCTATATGTCGGTTTGGAAAAAACATACCTCTATTTCAATGGATGTCTCCATATTTGTAAAAACACATCCCTAGAATCATGTCTACACATGTAAATTATATTCCAAGGTCAAAACACATAGTGAAATTGAAAAATATTTTTGAAATTTTTGGATATAATGTATGGAAAACAAAATCACTCACACCACACACTAATGTGAAAGGCACTATGCATATTGATGGATTACACAAAGTAGATCCCATTCCAAGGCTCATGCCAATAATCTTTTCCATAATTGAAGAACTCATGAGACATTGTTGGCATTGTTATCCCCAAATTTTAGGGATAACTAAGGAGGCGATGTCTCGAGGCCCTCATGTTGCAGACATGGAGTACCGAGAGGTGAGAAACTTGTAGAATCCACTTGCACAAATGGATACCCTTCTCACCACCACAGAGGTCTGAATTTTCAGGATGGTATCCACCACACCAGCTCGCTTCCGAAATCTATTGGGCCTTGCTCCATGAGGTACAAGTCAGGTATTATGGTGAGTGTCATTTCAATATTTGAGGTATTTTGAGTATGTTGTATCATATACTACTTTAGGCTTCATGACATATGCTTGGACCATTACATTTTTTGGCTCGTTTCACCTTGGTGGTTGACATTATGCCATAGTAAGTGGTCTTCCTCATGAATGGGTATGCTACTAAGAACTCCCTTGAAGAGCCATTGTACCATTCCCAACCATACTTACCACGTTCCATCACCTAAAACCCCCATTTCCTTATCTATTGGGATTTTAGGGTGTATTGACCCAAGAAGGGGTTGTCCCTCATTCCACAAGAAGAAGAGGATAAATGTCTAGAGGGATTGATGTTGGCTAAAAAGAAACAATCCTAAATATAGACCTTCCAGATGCTTCTCCCAAGGATCCCTGAGAAAGCAATGAAACACTTCTCTATAAGAAAAGGGGGACCTGCAAAAACAAATGATAATGAATGCTTGGGGGGTTAGTTGGAGGATGGGAGGTCTCATCACTAGCCATCCTATAAGGATCATGGGTAATCAGTGGTATGAAATTACCATCATATGGTTTTCAAGCCAAGGTAGTGGTTCTTATTTGCACGATTGGGGGAAAGGGGGTCTCATCACGAGCCATCCTTCTCATTACCGCGAGGTATTTTTGAATGACATTGTCATTACCTGGAAAACAAGCTAGGACGGTGGCCTCCAACTTATCCCTTAAAACATAAAATAAATATAAATAAGAAAATAATGGCAAGAAGATGGGCTTGGAAAAAGTGCATCTCAAACGAAGGTGCCACACACCCTCTACAAAGGAACCCATGAATGAGACACTACAACCCCTTATATTTCATGAACCCCATGCCCAATGAGTCTTGATCCATAACCGCTTCATATACTTCACATTTCTTAGAGAGGGATCACTTGGGAAACACTCCTTGACCTAGGGAAATATCTACCTAATAGGACATCTCACCAAGCCCCCCATAGCTAAGCTCAACAAGTTGCATAATTGATTTGAGCACTTACTTGCTTGACCAGGTAATGTTTGATGTAGATGCTTAGGTGGCTCATTTATTGATTTTATTTACTCACCATGATATTTGTACTTGATATATTTGGAGGGTGTGCTTATTTGTCTTTGCAGGACCTAGTTGGTGGATAGTTTTGGAAGAACAAGCCTAGCTTAGGCTTCCTTGGGGCTTCAAGCCCATGGTTTGGATGCCAAGGGTTGGCATGCCAGATCAAGAATACTTGACTTTAGAGGCCTAGAAGATGACTTGGAAGACATAACCTAGCCCTCACATGCCAAACAAATTGCCTAGGAGAGGCAAAAGGTCTCATTGGAAGCTTGATGTCACCTAGAAGGGATAGGGTTTGGTGGTGAAGATGTTGTTCAATGACATGTGGCACATTTTTAAATAAGAAGGCTTGAAGAACATCAAGAGAGGACTTGTATGAGTGACAAATGGACTTTGGAGGCCTAGCCATGCATCTACTACCCCAACGACCTCTTCAAAGTTCCAAAACATCCCCTAAAGGTGAGACGTCCTCTTTGTTTAGGGTTTCATTTGTGAAAAAACTAAATGTTAGAGTGAATTGTTTGATATTATTTTGTACAGGGGAAAGATTACGGTTATTGATCCTTTTTCTTGTGGTTTACCCTAAATTATGTGGACAGACTATGTTTAAGAGTTTTGTATAAATTGAGATCAAACTCAAATCATTTCATAACATTGCCTCTCCTATTGTGAGAGATACTAAGGAAGGACTTGCCCTATCTTTGGCTATTTGTTTCGTGTGATCTTATGTGGCAATCTTTCTTGGTTATTGGTTGATGGAAGCATGCGCTAGCTCTTGGAAGGTTTTCTCTTGCTATTGTGGTGGTGTATCTTAGCATTTATTCCTTGAATTGGTAAGAAAATATGGTTGTACTATCATTTGTATTTCAATTCAAGGTTATCTTTCTAGAGCTATGTGGAAAGTATAAGGGCATACACCCCTACCTTATCCTCCATAATAATTTTTCTTAAGTAGTGTTGATTTAGTAAGGGTTTACTAAGAGAAGTATAAGGGCATACACCCTCTTAGTATAGACCCTAGCTAGGGATACTTTCCTTGGGGAGTAAAAGGGTTTACACCCCCAAGTAAGGTAACACCTCTAGCTTATTTTTTTCTTGACTCCATTAACCCAACCATTAAAGGCACCAGTCATCACTTGTTTCATTGAAGAAATAAATTGTTACCTTGGGAAACGTGAAAAGTCATTCTCTTGAAGCTCTTGCACTTGGACTTTCTTCCTCATGTTATGAGCTAACTTGCCTCATTGAGGTGTCCCATTTTACCAACAACTTTTTTTGTTGTTATAAATCTAACACTACATCCATAAGACTGCAGAAACCCTAACTTTTCTAAACTCTAATAACTCACAAACTAACCCTAGACTTAAGCTAAAACTTTTCCCTCATGTTTTACTTGTTATAGTGCACTTTTTTGTCAATATTTGGGAAAGTTTCATTGGTTAATTTTTCTGTTGTAATGAATTATTTGTTACAGCCATAAGGCTGCAAATTATCTCTATAGAAATGTTTCATAACAACCTTGTTTGACTGATCAAGTTTCATACTATTTTGTGCAAGCTAGACTAGTCATTGTTGGTTCACCTATTGCATGTTTAATTGAACTTGTAGTAGATTTAATTTCAGCCTATGTTATCATTATGTTGTTGATAGCTAATATTGTTTTATCTCTACAAATTAGGGACAACAAGCTTAACTTGTTTTTCCACCTAACATACTATATGCAAGTGTGGCTTTTCTTGTGTCTCGGGCAGGTACAAACACTTTTGTAGGTACCCAAAGACTTGGAAACCTTAAACCACTCGAAGATGAGTCATCAAAGCCAATTTTCTCTTAACTCATTGACCTTTAGGGGGATACTTCTCTTCCTTCCCTTCCATATGTCTCAACCCCTCCAGGGTCACCGGGATCGCCTCCCTAGAGTGACCTAGTCACCCTTGAAGAGAGAGACCTATATCAAGGTGACATTTGGGTATAGTGTCACTTAGTTGTCTCCACTTGGTGGTTGGGTCGGGATTTTCCCAACCTACAACTTGTGTGACAACAGGCATCATATGGCACACCATGTTGGGGCCATGCCACATAGGAATGGATTTTTTCATATGAAGATATTCAACATGAGTGCTTTCATGAGCTATGGAATATCCTTGATGGGATCCATAAAAACATGAAGGAAGTACAAAACAAAAATATTCGATGGAAGGGGAAGCAGAGATTTCACTGGAAAGTTCTGAAAATGAAATCCGAGGAAGAAAAGTGTTAAGACTAGGGGTTTCACTAGATGCCCCAGCAAAGCTCCCAATCCTAGGTTGAAGCTCATCATTCTGTCTCTCATTGGTTCATAATAGAGAAAAGATGATCGATGCATCACCTCATCCTTTGGATTTTCTAGGGAAGGCATGACTTAAAGGATGGTCTCTTATGAAGGAAAGTTAGTATTTAGGAAATAATGTGAATTGAGAGAGTCAACAACCTGTACAAGTGGAGTATGCTCATCACACTCCATATGAGGATGGAAGTGTTGAACAATATCACCAAATGTTGATGGGATTTTTGTATCGAAAATATCAACTGTGGTGAGTGAGATGGATTCTACATATTTATCAACATCCTCAAGAGGAGGTACCACCCAAGGGTCAAAAGGCTCGAGGGATCCAAAAGTAAATGAAAGAATCATGTTGATATGAGATATATGGGTAGTATCAAGTGCAGGAAGGGGGAATGTCCCCATAAGAGATGAATCTTTGAACACACTTGTACTGACACCTTCATACCCCCATAAGCATCCCCTATAAATGGCACATTGGTGCTAGGATTAGCTTGCAAGTTGGGTGTGAAATAATCAAGTTGGTCAATCGTGTATATCTTTCCTTGATGGGGAAAAAATATGACACGAAAGATAGTGGATGCAACAAATTTCATTTCATAGAACCAAGTGTGACCCAAGAAAAGATTATGGTCGATTGTAGCACTGACCACTTTGAATTCTATAGAGATAGTTTTTTCCCAAGAGCAATTGATAAAGAGGTGAGAGTTTCTAGGGGTTTGAAAAAGTGTGCATCAAAATCTTTTAAGATGGTTGAAATGTAGTGCATTGAGGAGAACCAAGGGATTTCCAACATGAAAAATACATAATGCAAGTAGCCTCTCCTTCATCGATCACCGTACAAAATAGATTCTTGTTAAGACAAACAACTATGATTTGAAATGCAATTTGGTGTGAGAGATTTTGTTCACTATGTTCTATGTCAAAGGAAACAATGTTTGACTTCGAAGGGTCGATGTCATCTATGGTTGATAATAAGTCTTTCCACTGTGAGGACAGTGATGCAATACTTCGAGTGTTGACATGTCACATGGTGCCTGGGCAAGATTGTCCACTATACTGTAATGTTGAGCTTCTCGGGCATTCAAGTTATGGGTAGTTCATCGAAGTGCCCCTTTTGGAGGGAGTATTGCAAGTTTGAAATATAGTTTATCTAATGTTAGAGGGCCATTAGGTGGTGAATTCAATGGAGGATCCTTATATGAAGGTTTCCCCTTGAGAGTGTCATATTTATTCACTCTGGTGGATAGTGCCACCATAGATTTAACCATCATAATGTTTGCAATTGAGGACCCTACATTGCCCCCGGTTGGAGATGGAGGAAATTGTGAAACCATTTGTTGTTACTAGGGGGGGAGGATTGGTTAATATCGTTGGTTGAGAAGGATATCTCCTTTGCTCAAGATATTGATGGACCTCGATAAAGAGAGGTAATTATTTGGTAAATTGGTCCTCCTTACAAACCATACAAGGATATTTTACCTTTCTTTTGTTTTTTCCCCCGACATTGGGGTCTTGGGTTTTCTAGCCTATCTGTTTAGAAGCATTCTTCTTTTTCTTATTATTATTATTATTTTTCTTCTTCCCTCCAAATTGTTGAGGGTTCTTCGGTGTGAAGGAATGCACCATGTTCACCTCAGATGTCTGAGAAGGGGTTGGATTCGAATTGGTTTTAGGAACAGAAGAGGTGGGATTGATAGCTACAGTCAATTGACTAAGCTATCTAGTCAACTAGCCAACTATGGTGGAAGAGACAGGACCAACCACATCATCGACATGGGGTCCAGGCATTGGTCAAGGAGTCTCATTCAATGGTCGAGGAGCATGGGGAATGAATTCATATAGTGTACCTAACCATGAATAAATCAAATCTAAGTGTTGGCAATGATGAATACATGCTCCTCAGTTATGGCTCCGGGCATGGCAACATTTCTAGTGATGAGAGAAAATAATGATTTTGTAAACCAATAAACCAAGATTCTATCATGGATTGGGGATTTAATGAGTCTTCTTTGTCGCCTCCACTCACAAATGTGGTCAGAGATATGTTTGGTGGTGTTCTGACATAATGAGGTCAGAAGCTCTGTGCCCATTTCGTATCAAATGGGAAATTTTAGATGGGCCAAAAAGTCCATTGCCAAAGCATTAAAGTAGTTAAATGAAGTAGTTGGTAGTTTAATGAACCACTTTGAGGCGTTGCCAGTTACAATGTGAGGAAAAATACGTAAACAAATGTTGTCATCCAATAAAGAGTTGGAGACGCACCACAAATGATAACTTGTAATGTGTGTGGTGGGACATTCTCCCATCTTGCCATCAAATTTTGGAATTTTTGATATAATTTTGACTCGAATGACCGACCAAGTGGGATTACGCACTATGGGATTGTTTGTGAGTCTAGATAAATCGGGAAGTTTTAGAGTAGCCAAAAATGGAAACTGAGTGTTCATGAATGAAGTCTGGTCTAAAGGTAATTTGATCCAAGTGGGTATCGGTGACCACCCACCTATTCCAACTAGCTCAAAATAGTTTTCTAACAACTTACTATTTTTAGCAGTTTTTTGGTTCCTAAACTTCTGGGGCCATTTTGAGGGCCTAAATGAATTTTTTTCAGGATTGAGCTTCTCAATGATAGTTGAAGGATCTCATTTATCCCCCAAAATGAATCTCCTCGATGATACCTTTCCAACAAGCTATCGTGCACTCGAAATGGAGATTGTATGCCAAAGTTACGCCCCCGAGAAGTTGATACACCAAACTACCCAAAACGAGGTCCACAAAACTGTTGGCTTTTCATGTTCCGGGGTTAGGGTTTTGGATTTTCTTTATGTTAAAAAGGCCTTAGAGCCTCATTGTAACAATCATCTTGTTTCAAATTTGAGTAGTTGTCACATATCTTCTTAGAGATAAGATGCCACCATTCTAGCGAGTCTTTCACTCTGTATTTCTACAATTTTGTACATTTCGCTCATTAATAGAAATTGTGTATTATTGTATATCAGTGTCTCTTATTATATTTTCGATATATATTTGTTATATTGTTGTCTCTCTTGCAATATCTTTATATATTTATGCATTATATCTCATCTCTCATTTCATGCCGAAAATAATCTGAATCAAGGGTATCAAAGCAGGCTACTCTTGATCGTTTTTCAGTGCATGTCCTCAATGAAGTCCAAGTATACAAAGTTGGGTCTTGATCTTGTCTCTCTTGAGGAAAATTTCTCTTGAACACCCAAGAAACCCTCCATGTCAGAAGAAAAGAAAAATGATGGAGCAAAAGATTCTATCAATCTGTTGCTTGAGCAAGCTCTCACGCGACAGAGGGACGAAATGATGGAGAATTTTTCCCACATCCTTCAACACCTGTCGATTGCAACAAGTGCATATTTATCAAGCAGCCACTTTGGAAGCACCTCTCCTTTCAAGGTACAGGCTAATTTTTATATTCTCGTATTTGAAGTTCAGATAGATGTGGATTCCCTAGACAAATGGTTAAATAAGCTAGAAGGTTATTTCTCTGTTCACAATTTTTCTGACATGGAAAATATCACCTTCGCACTCCTTAAGGCTCTCCCCATGTCAAACATTGGTGGGAAACTTACTGGGATAAAATTTCCATAGAGGAGTCTGAAATATATTGGGTCAAGCCCACTTGTGATTTTTTTATGGATATGGTCAAGGAATAATATTACCCTGTTGGAAACTATGAAGACTGGTACATGAGATAGACCATGCTGTGTCAAGAGAGGGGCTAAGAAGTACCATAGTTCACCAATACCTTCCATACCTTGCACACCAAGATGGGAATCAAAGACTCTGAGAGACATTTGGTTCTGAAATACCGTGGGGCTCTACATAGATACATCCAAACTGAAATGGATTTTCTGGACATCTCATCACTTGGTGCTTCTTATCAATATGTTGTTAAAATCAAGTAGAAATTTAAGCACCAGAAAAAAGTGAGAGTTCGGGTCTGCAAATACGCAACAACCAAAGTATGGTAAAGATGGCCCTAACAACCAGCCTTTAGAAAACCATTCCAAGCCATGGGAAAAGAAGGGTAGTGGAAAGATGAAGAAGGACACTAGAAAATGGTGTTATTTCCACAAAATCCCCTGGAACAACACCGATGAATGTCACTCAAAATAGTCATTGATGGTTGAGATAAAAGACAAGGAGCTGAACCCTGATTCAGAAAATACTGGTAGAAGACATATCATTGATGCAGACCCCACTACTATTGTCATGACCGCAACAATTCAACCAAAAGAACCAGCATATCTTGAAGAGGGGGAGTGTCTCTTTCATTCACAAATGTGGGTGAAGGGGACCCCATTGCATTTCATTGTTTATAGAGGAAGACAGAAGAACCTCATCTCAGCAGAGGTCGTCAAACATTTGGGATTGTCAACAACACCACACTCGTAGCCATACAACATTGGGTGGCTTCGCCAAGGACAATATCTTTGTATCAGCCAACATTTTCAATTTTCATATGGAATCCAACCCTTCAAGGATGAGGTATTATGTGATGTTTCCCCACTGGATGTCTATGATGTTCTTTTGGGCCAGCCATATATGTGGAAGCACCATGTTATTTATGAGTCTCAACCTCGTAGTGTCATTGTTACTCTAGGGGGTCATCTCTATGGGATACCAGAGGTAGTTCCAACTACTATCCCACCTAAACAGTGATGCAAGGTAGTATCTCATACTACAAAATTTATCTTCTTCACAATCTGTTCAAAAGGTGAACAAAAGAACATCGCAACCACTGCTACCTCAGTCCAAGCACCTTATGTTCAACAAAATCAGGTCAAAAAGATCGAATCCAAGTGAAAGGATTCCTTCTACACAGTCATCTCATGTAGCTATACTGGTTAAAAATTTCGAGCCCTTCCATCCATAGGTTCATCACAACCTTTAACAAGTTAAGCAACGCAACTTCTCCAGCAAGGCAAGCAGATCATCAAGGGTCAGATTCAACAAGCGCTTTTCCCTCTCCCCTAGGAACTCAACGCAATGGAGACCATTGCTTCCTAAGGAGGGAGAATTGATCTAGGTGGATATCAATGGCCACCCACATATTCCAACTGGCTCAAAATAGTTTTCTGGCAACTTACTATTCTTAGCAGTTTTTCGGTTCCTAAACTTCTGGGGCCATTTTGAGGGCCTAAATGAATTTTTTTCATGATCAATCATCTGAACGATAGTTGAAGGCTCTCATTGAGCCCCCAAAATTAATCACCTTGACGATACCTTTCCAACAAGCTATCATGCACCCCAAACGGAGATGGTATGTCAAAGTTACGCCCTCTGGAAGTTGATACACCAAACTACCCAAAACGGGGTCCACAAAATCGTTGGCTTTTCATCTTCTAGGGTTAGGGTTTTAGATTTTCTTTATGTTAAAAAGGCCTTGGAGCCTCATTGTAACAATCATATTCTTGCGAATGTGACTATCCATCACATCTCTTCTTAGAGATAAGCTGCCACCATTCTAGTGAGTCTTTCACTTTGTATTTCTATAGTTTTGTATATTTGCTCATTAATAGAAATTGTGTATTACTGTATATCTGTGACTCTTGTTAAATTTTCAATATATCTATGTTATATTTTTGTTTCTCTTTCAATATCTCTATATATTTTTGTTTTATATCCCCACTCTCATTTTGTGTCGAAAATAATTTGGATCATAATGGCATGTTGAGACCAAATGGACCATATGGCCCTCCCATATACTGACTAAAGGTAGGAAAATAACTCCCTTGATAAGGATTTCCTATAGGTATATAATTGCTTCCCTGGTAACGATTTCCCATTGGCATATAAGCACCCCACTGTTGAGGATTATTTGGGGGATTGGTGCCCTGGGGAAAAGGATCATTTTCAGGGATGTTAATGTTCCCTGGAAGGGGTACGTTACTGGGGGAATTACTACTCCCAGTTAGTGGGGGGTTTCATGTAACAAGGGAATTGTTGCTTCCTGTAACACCCTGGTTTTAATCCCTATGAACTAGAATGTATTATGTAATTGTGACATAGGCTCGTGAGATGGTAAAGTTGAAAAGGGGTTGAAGTTTCTAGAAAATGTAATACATCTATATATATTAATAAAAATACATCGTTGGTTGCAAGATGGACAAGGACTAAAGAGATAGGGGGCTATGATTCCATGAGAGAGGGTACATAAGGTGATAAGTCTTTTATTATATTTTATTTACCCATAATTAATTTTATGGATAAAAGTGGTTACAGGAGATTCTTGGGGAGGCCATGGGGTTCTTGATTTCATGTAATTATATAAACATCTCTTTGGGTTGTTTGGGGATTCACTTTCTCTTCTCCATTCACTCTTACACTCTTCTCACGCTTTCATTCTTGGTTCCTCAATCTTACTAATTCGTGTTCTCTTGGTCTAAGCATGGAAACTAATGGCTGGAAGAGGAGAGCTATTGCTAGATGGTCATAATAAATTATTGATCATTCTAGATGGGAATGGATGCCTATGGGCATGATATTGATGGTAGTTCTGAATGAATTGTTTATAGGTGAGAATCCTTTTAGTTTCTAGCATGGAGATTTCTTGACTAGTAGCATTGGAGCCCTAGATAGAAATGGAACAACCTGAGGGACTGCATGGCAGAGAAAGGGGCTCATTTCTTTAGGTTGTGCAGGTTGAAGGGGAAACAAAGATAGAAATTAGGATTGTTGTGTGGTTGGGAAAACATGAGATATTATTAGCCAACTGTTGTGCATTTTAGACTTGGCCTAGGACTCGTCCTTGTGGATTCATACCTTTGGATCAGGGGTGACCTATTGTTGAGAATTGGAACAATAGTGTCTATGGTTGGGAGGAGCATCCTTGGTCTGCAGCCAATTGGTAATGGTTTAATTAAAGATAAGTTATCTCTATGTTTTATGTATAATGTATATTCCATTGTGTATTTAATTATCTTTGAGATGTATTTTTGTGTGCATGTTGGCTGGTTATTTTTTGTGCATGGCACACTGTTTATTTATTTTATGTTATAGTATGGATCTTGATTAATGCATGTGAGTCTTTCATGCTTGATTTTGAATTAATTATTATCATAATTTGAAATCGGTTTCAAGGTGTGTTTTTTAGGTAATGTGGTCAGCCTGTGGGTGGTTGGGTACATTACATATTGGTATCATAACTTTTGGTTCAAACATCGGACTAGTATGGGCCAGAACGAGTGCAAATTTGAGAAATTCTCTCTAACAGAATTTGATATGTAAGAGTTGGGGGGAAAATAGAAATATTAGAGAGAAAGAACCCCAAATTCATGGGAAGATTCGAGTTTTAAATAATTTGAATAGTTTGAGAAGTTTAATGGATTCAATCTGTAGATTTGCAGGGTCAAATTCGACTTGGAAGGTTGAAAAAATCTTATTTTAATGGTCGTTGTAGCACGGGGCATAGTTCATAGGATAGACGACTGAAATCATGTTCGATCTTGAGATCAATGGCCTAGATTCATTCTTGAAAAATTTGAAAATCGTAATGTTTTCAAAATTTGGAAAAGTAAGCAGATCGACGATTGAGATTCATTTTGGTGGTTTGAAAATGAGGTAAATCGACAGTCCAGATTTGTCGAGGAATTTTTTCAAAATTGCTAAGTGTTGAAATTCTCCAACAAAAATCTTTGATCGTCGATGGTCGATGGTTGAGGATCGATGATTTTTGGCGGAGTGTTTAATTTCACCAAGAGACATCTTTGATCGCTAATGATCGACAGGTCGGGGATCGATGAGTTTGGCAAAGTGTTGAACTTCGGTCATATGATATTGAAGATCGTTGATGGTCAATGGATTGGGGATTGATGACTTTGGGTGAAGTTTCATTCGGCCAAAGGAAATCTCTGAACACTGATGGTCGATGAAGGAAAGGAAGTTGATGACATGTCATGTCACATCAGCATCCATGTGTCATGATGTGTCAACCTAGTTGGTGCCTTAGAATGATGTGTCATGCCAGGTCATCATCCACGCATCATGCCATGTTAGCATAGTTTCCATGTAAGCAAAGGGATGGTCGATCTCCAATGGTCATGGTTCAGTGAGAATTGTGAACAATCTTGGTTTGTCATGGAAGATAGTCAATGGTCGATGGTCGATGTTCGAGCATTAGCAAGATTCGTGGGCAATTTTTGGTTTACGGAGAAAAATGGTTGGTTATTGGGCTTCGGGAAGATCGGTAGGAAGGTTGGGTTCGCAAGGGAAATCATTGATTCTCGATCGTCGATAGAAAGAAGATCAATGGTCCAAAATGCTTCCAATTTGAGATCGACGATGCAGATCGCACTTAGGAAAAATTGTGGGCATAACTGAAGAAAATTAATTAATATTGAGATGAAACTTATGTGTTTTTTCTACATAGAGTAGATCTACAAAAGTGTCAGAGACGACCATTGTCCAATTCTACTTGGCTTTGTCAGAAAATGCAAAATAGTGGCTTTTAAAGATCTGGTCCAGGTCATTGGCAGCGGTCCAGATTAAGTTGAAATTCATTGAGAGTGTTCAGAAAGAAAACATGGAAATAACCAATGAGGGAAATAAATAAAACCTAAGGGTATTGGAATGGGGATACTGAAATATGCCAAAATCCACTATTCCATGCCACTTTTTGGGGATTTTTGATATTTTCGGAGGAAAAGTGACCCTAGATCACAAAATTGGAAATTTTTATTTATTAAAAATTTTATATATTCATTGATACAAACAAATTTGGTTTATTGAAATTTTTCCAAAAGTGCATAGATTGTGAGATAGCCAATTTTGCTAAAAATTACAAGTCTGGAAAAATGAGTGAAAAAGGACAAAGTTGCAGATTCCAGATTGTTGTAGTTTTTTATTGGTGTATCATCTTGAAAATATGAGAATTGATACAAATTTATTGTCATTTTTATTATTTATGCCTCATATAAAATTTTCTCTAGTTCCTAACATATTTTCTTTTGTAGTTTATTGAAGTTGGCATTTCAATAAAATTACACCAGTAGAGAAAATGCAAAAATGGGGTGAAAGTGAACTTTTCAGGAAGCCATAAATTTCATCTCAAAAATTGGATCAGAGTAAGAGTATAGTCGTTGGAAATATGATTCATAGGATAATGACCCAAAATTATTATAATTTGGATAACTATGATATAATTCTTCTTGAACTAAGCAAAAAAATGACCTGTAGCATTAATTGACAAAAACAATTATGCATAATTCTAACAAAAATGGGTGCTTTCACATGTTAAAGAAATAGATATATAATCAGATAAATTCCAGCCTAATATTGGATATCATATTCATGGAAGTGTGACAGAGATTCTAGAAGTTGGTTGAGGCAATAAAGAGCTCCAGGGAAAGTAATGAAAAGTGGATAAAGAACAAAAGAGTAATGAAACTAAGGAATTATTATTCAGTTGATAATGAATTGGAATGAATTGCAAGGCCCAATACCAAGAATCCTCACATTGGACATGAATCTAGTGGGTGAATAATTCCATTAGTGGGCATCAGAAGGAAAAGTAAGACTACATAGCCTTGAAGGTAGAGATGCGTCAATAGTTGCAAAGCTTGATGTGAAAGAGAACAAGGAGCTTAGGAGGTGAAGTGTGAATCATCGCTATGTGACAAGCATAGAAGTGCTTGGGAAGAATTTTATAGCTATGACCTAGCTACTTTGTATAAACGTACTCAGATCAAGAAAGCCTCTTTTTGTATCAAAGTTCACAGTGGAAGCCGGATGCTAATATAGAGAAATCAGGGATAAAATAATGAAGGTTCTTTCACTTGAAAAGTGCCACTGAATGAAAAAAAGACTTCCATTGGAAATGGTCTTGAGTGGGAAAAGTAAGGATTTATAAGGAATTGTTAAAATAAGTAATCCAATGGAAAGCTAGAAGTAATAGAAGGGATGTGGAATGATTATGGGCAATTTGAATTCAAGGATGTTGTGATAGTAGAGTGATGGAATTTTGTGAGCTACCTCATTCTAAGGTGTTGGAATGCTTCATAACGGTAAAGTTGGATATGATTGTCTAAGAGAAGTTGCTACAAATTGAACACATTGGTTGGAATGCAGAATGGCCAAGTGGAACTTAGCTGGAAAGTATTCATACCAAGGAACAATAGTGCAGATGAGAAGAAGGGGAGTACATAAGGAAACAATGATATAAAGAAATTCAGAGACAACCAACTACAACATAAATAAATAAATAATAAGTGAATTAAAACATAAATGCACTAGAGTGTATGATGCATACAAAGAAGTTATAATGCATATGCATTAGTAGGCATGTTGATAGTGAATGTTTAATGCATATTGATGTGCATTTGTGCTTGAATATGCATATGGCATGCTTGTGTACTTAGAATAGTATGTTATTATGCAATAATGATGCTATGGCAATTGAGTATGACTAATGATGGATTATGTATACAGGAAAAATGATATAGCATGGTTAAAGAGGAGGATGTTGTTTCTATTGATTATGACTTGCATCTATGTGAATAACTATGAGAGTGGCGGGAATGGTAATCGAAAGGAAGGGGGAGAAAGACTACGAGCTTCTACAAATACTAGTTGACCAAGTAGCATCAAGTAGGTTGATAACATCCATGCAAGTATGCATTTGATAACTTCCAATGTTGAAGGGAATTGAGGTAAGAATTCCCTCAATTAATTTTTCAATATTTAAATTTATATGTAATGATCGAAGGCCTAGAGTGTGTAAATGTTGTTGATGCTAGAATGCATTCAGATAAATTGTTAGTTGTATATTGTGTTATGATTGGTTATGAGATCATAACCAGGTCAAACCAGGAGACATAATCCTTCTATAGCAATGAGCATCCATAGAGCTAGTTATTTGTGAGACCATGATATGGTTGGATATGGAAGGGCTATAGTGCTATGTGAGTGCTCAATGGTATCTACTTTGTATCCAATGTTGGACTGCAACCTCTTTACCGACACTGAAGAGCACTTAAGAATTGTATTCTTGGTGTTGTGTTTGGGTTGAAAAGGAAGGTATCCAAATAGTCAGAAAAAGAAGTAGGAAGCTTGTGGATGATGTGTTGAGGTTTTGGCCAGACCTTCCAACTCACCATGGTGGATTGCATGACACAGTTATGTGGTATTATGTAGTCAATGTAGGGATGCATTGTGTAAGTGTGGCCATGGGTATTGGCACATCGATTGTTATTTTATTTAGTAATTATTTTTTGCATTATGAAAATCATGTGGTGTTGAAAATGCATAATGAATTATCGTTGCATTATATTAATATGAATACTAAATGAAGGTGATTGAATTGTTGTTTTCTACAATTCTAAGATCACTTTTTGGAGTTGTTGAAAATGTTACAAGTGGTATTAAAGAAATTATTGAATGCATTTTGGTGAATGCATGTATATACGACATAGAAATAATTATGCTAACAACTGAAATGATTTGAGTATTGCTAACTCATGAAGTTGAAAACACTTCAGGAGCTATTAGATATTGTAACAAGAAAGTTGTAGGTTAAAGTAGTCAAATAATGATGAATTATGGAAAAGATCTGTTGAGGGAACCGAGTAATAAAATATTTTTGGATGGAAGAAAGAAAATATTGGCTCATAATACATGTATAGAGGATGATGGGTTCATTACAGCTAAAAGTTGGATCAATGGAAGTAATTGAATTTTTGTTGTAAACAATTATGAGATCACTTTGTGAATTTTTGTAATTGTTTCCATGAAAATACATATGCATGATATTGATAGTTTTTTATGGTTGAGTGAAAGTTGAGAAAATAACAGGTGGAGTGGTCTTGGATATAGAAATAATGTAATTCCATAAGGAATATTGATATCTATTTTTGTAAGAGCCACTATGGGTAGAAATTTCATGTCTGAAACTTTATTTTTCTATATAAAAAAAAATTGGAAATTGGAATTTAAAACTTACTGACAATCTGTTTGGTTGTGTATAAATTGAGGAAAATGCAAGTGGGATGGTCTTGGATATGGAAGGCATGTAAGTTGTATGGAGTAATGATATCTACAACTGTAGAGCCAAACATTATGAGCGGAAAATTCATGCCTGGAAATTATATTTTCCTGTATAAAATAAATTTCAAAAATTAATGGTTACAAATTGGTATGATATGCTAACAATTGGTTTGGTTGATTGAAGGTTGAGGAAATTGCACAAATAATAGTATTTGGATGAGATGTTGGGTATGGAAGATAGAATCTCATGAAAAATATCACTGGAAGCAAATTGAGCTCAATGATGAAGGCATAGAACGAAGAAAGTCTAATGGACTTGTTGCAACTGGATTTCTTGGAGCCGCAACTCTAAAACTTCCTAGATGATTACACTGGAGCCCTGGAGAGAAGTGGAATAGATCGAGGGATTGCATGGAAAAGAAAGGGGTTCATTTCTTTGGGTTGTGCAGGATGATAGCAAAGGAGAGATTTCCAGTTGGAATTGTTTCCATAAATGTAAATTTTGAAGATCATTATAC
>JASDQU010754676.1:37349-48055 GCA_032191745.1 Picea mariana
GGTCCCAGCTCGGGGGTGACCCACTGTTGAGCTGATGAACAGTGTGGTCTAAGGCTGGGAGGTTCGTGGAAGGCCTGCACTCGGTTGGTGATTTCTACAGCTGTTAAAAGATAAGTATTTGAATTATGCTTATGTATCATGTTTTCGTTGTGTAAATGAATTATTGTGGAATGCTATGGAATGTGTGATTATAGCAGTAACGAGATATGTTTCACTCTGTAATTTATGTGTGTTTAATGATTAAATGCATGTGCTTATAATGTCTGTACAAATTATGTAAAATTCCATGTATAGAATGTTAACTGAGAGGTTTGTAAACCTCGGTAGTGAAAAGGTACGCCACAAATTGGTATCAGAGCAATTGGCACGCTACAACAATGTTTATGTATGCATGTTTTTTTCTAGGCCAAAGTGCCTATGTATATTAGTAACTGGTTGGACTTCCTGTGTTGATTAAATGCTTGTGTTCCTAGTCGTGTAATGTTAAGAACACCGATATGGTGTTGTGCACTGAGAACAATGCCAAAATAAGGGGAGGCGGATGTAACACCCTGGTTTTAATCCATGTGAACTATATTGTATTATGTGATTATGGCGTAGGGTGGTGAGCCGGTAAAGTTCAAAAGGGGTTAGAGTTCCTAGAAAATGTAATACATATATATATATATATATATATATATATATATTAATAAAATACATTGTTGGTTGCAATACAGACAAGGACAAAAGAGATAGGGGTCTATGACTCCACGAGAGACGGGGATTAAGGGGCTAAGTCTTTTATTATATTTTATTTACCCATAATTGATTTTATGGATAAAAGTGGTTACAAGAGCTTCTTGGGGAGACCATGGGATTCTTGATTTCATGTAATTATATAAACATCTATTTGGGTTGTTTGTGGGTTCACTTGCTCTTCTCCTTTCACTCTTATAATCTTCTCACTCTTTCATTCTTGGTTCCTCATTCTTGTTAATTAGTGTGCTCTTGGTCTAAGCGTGGAAACTTGTAGTTGGAAGAGGAGAGCCATTGCTAGATGGTTGTAATAAATTAATGATCATTCTAGGTGGGAATGGATGCCTATGGGCATGAGATTAATGGTAGTTCTGAATGAATTGTTCGCAATTGAGAATCCTTGGAGTTTCCAGCATGGACATGTCTTGACCAGTAGCACTGTAGCCCTGGAGAGAAATGGAACAACCTGAGGGACTGCATGGCAGATAAAGGGGTTCATTTCTTTGGGCTATGAAAGATGAACGGGAAAGAGAGATGGAAATTAGGATTGTTGTGTGGTTGGGAAAACAAGAGAGATTATTAGCCAACTGTTGTGCATCTTAGACTTCGCCTAAGACCCGTCCTTGTGGATTCATATCCCATGCTCGGGGGTGAATTACTGTTAAGAATTAGAATAACAGTTCCTATGGTTGAGAGAAACATCCTTGGTATCTAGCCAGTTGGTGATGGTTTAATTAAAGATAATTTATCTCTATGTTTAATGTATAATGTACATTTCGTTGTGTATATAATTATCTATGAGATGTATTTATGTGTGCATGTTGGATGGTTATTTGTTGTGCATGGCACATTATTTATTTATTTTATGTTGTAGCATGGATCTTAATTAATGCATGTGAGTCTTTAATTATTGATTTAAAATTAATTATTATCAGAATTCAAAATCAATTTCGAAGTGTGTTTTTGAGGTAGTGTGGCCATCCTGTGGGTGGTTGGGTATGTTACACTTCCAAGGAAGGGAAGGATTCCATGGGTATTGTTTCCCACCAGAGTTGGGAGTACCCAAATGGACGTTTTTTCCCCTGGGAAGGGAATACCCTAAGGGAAATTGCTTCCCCCAGGGAAAGGATTTCCACCAGGTTGATTAGCACTAATTCCACTATTCCAATTCCATCCAAATGGGAAGCCATTACTAAGTGCATTTTGGCCAGTTGGTGGGTTACCTGAAGAGAAGACAAAACCACTCCATGGATTAGCCGCAGGGATTTGTTCTACATTGGATTGTGAACCATAGGTAGGGGTTCGATGAATGCTAGGTTGGTAATTGGATAAAATTGGATGGACTATGGGTTGAATACAAAGAGAAAATGGTTCTTGAGATGGTTTAACGAGTGGATTTCCTGCTTCGGTGGTTGATGATACAAGTGGGGTTCTATCTCCACCCACTAGTTGATGGCACAAGCGGATTTACTGGGATACCGCTTGGCGTGCTTGACATTGTGGGAGTAGAAATTGGAGCAGTAGAGGCAGTGTTTCCACTCGACATGGGTGTATTTAATGTTGAAAAAGGGTCACTATAAAGATAATATTATTTCCCTAAGACTTGGGGGAAAGATTCGGGTAGAGGAGAAGTGAAAGGACTTTTAATATGACCTTCTCTTATGGTTATGGCTCCATATGGATCGTCTCCTATTATGGGATCTTCCACGTAAATAGTATTGGTGTCTTTAGATGTTGAACTCATCTGTTGTATGAAAAATCATTGGAGTTCTTTGTAGTTGGGTATGGATAACCCAATGATAGTTTGAGAATGATAATAGGGTATATTTTGCACAAAACGTTGGGGAATTTCTAGCTCATGTTAAGGAAGAGGATAAGTGATCGATCGTCGAACAACTGGTCATTCATATTGATAAGATATTTCTGAATGAAACCTGACAATTCTTATAGAATGACGATGGGGTAAGTCGGCCATGACAGATAAGAAAATATATTAAATAAATCAAAAAATCAATCTTATGGCCAATTGTGAAACCAATACATAGAGCACACACCTATCCAAATATTAGATATGAAGCAAGCAAACCAGTGGTTCTAAGAGTCTTTTGAAGATGGGATGTCAAGCCGCCAGCAAAGATATGAGAAGCAATTACGATAACCATCACACAACATCCCCCCAAGGAGCAAGTAAGATCCCATGGGAAAATACCCTCCCTGGTTCATTGAAGCAAAGATTCAACATCTGCCTCACATACAACAAGGATTCCCCCTTGCATTCACCCATGTAGCTACCTAGGATAGGATAGTAAGGTTACCACTTCACAAAAATGAGACCGAGCGGAACAATTGTCAATCAAGACTATCATGTGGGCAGGGAATACCAATTCAAGTCATGGCACCCAATATTTTGAGAACGTTGAGTTACTCTAGGGACGTCCATGTATCGAACCCCCTAATTAATACACAAAGTATTCCCACCAAGAAAATGGAGAGGGGATATTTCAATCACTTTCTTAGCTTGACCTAGTGCTTAACTCAATGTGTGAGGTGAGCTTCTCCGGAACTGGTTTTTTTACTAATGTATTATCACTCATTAATTTTCTTAGCCTTGTTTTGGTGGCCTTGCAGAATTAACTCTCCAAACCTATTCCAAGGCCCTAGATTCTAAGCTATTGTTGGTTTTCTATCAAACAAAAAAGTTCTAATTGCTTTTAAATGGTTTTTTTTTACTCAAAGGGAATGGAATGAAAGACTTGATGGTGTTTTGACTTAAGACCAATCCTAAAAGAAATCTATATGCAAAAGTAAATAAAAAATATTTCGATGAAAAACTACTTAAGGAAAAGGGAGAGAGCTTTGAAATACGTGCACCAATGCAAATGAAAGTCCTTAAGGAAATGAAATTTTTTTCCTTAAAATGTTTTTGACAATGCAAATTTCAATTCCACTAGTGAACCAAAGATTCTTAACCAAATTATTCTAAAATGCAATGCAAAGATCTTTAAAATAAAATAAAAAAATGTGTTTTTTTTTGAAAGATTATGCCAATCAAAATAAAAAACCACACCTTTTGCACCACACAAATAAAAAAGGATGGGCAGCAATATATTGTAAATATTATGAACAATTTGAAAACAGTGTATTACAAATGAAGCAAAAAGTCTAAGTAGACTCATAAATGAGATGGAAAATCAAGAGAGTTTGCTTTGTTTAAAACAATGGAAGCAAATCTAAAGGAACACCCAAAATATCTTTAAAAACAAAATGGACTCTCTTACAAGGGTACCACCAACACTAAAATACTCAGGGAATAAGGTTAGAGAATCCAAACCATACCCATGAAAATGAGAAGTGCTTTGAATCAATCAAACAAATGGTACACAAAAGAACAAATTTTCAAATGAATTGAAAAAACGTTGTAGCAATGACTGTTGGAACAGATCTAGGAAAGTTTTGTAATGTTGTAAGAAAAAACGGAAAACAGATCTGGGTTGGATTTCAAGGATGCTCCTTCAGAAAATATCATTTTAGTTCTTGGTCGGGTCTTTCCAATTAATACAAAGTGATCGGTCACTAGTTGTACGTGAGCAACCTATGACCACAAGCACTGGGCGCACTGCACATTGTAGTTTTTGGGAGGTCACATGTTATAATGAAGCAAATTGCCACCACAACAAATGGGGTCACTCTATATGCATAAGAAACCTGTGACCGTGATCATACATATGAAAAAAATAATAAATCTAAGGAAAATATATCATATCTGGGACTGAAAATTTTCAAACAGAATTAGAAAAGACTTGCTCGTAGAAAAAAAAAGAAAACGGGGCCTAAATAGATAAGGATATTGAAAAAATAGATTTAAAGAAACTGAGGAAGAAACTAGATAAACAATACTAACATCCCTAGTGGAGTCGCCAATTTGTTGTAGGATAATTGTACCCAACATGAGTTACCTCCCTTAGGCTCTTCCTATACCTAAGACATAATAGAGATACAAACATGAATAAATCACACATGAATAAATCTATCAGATAATGGAATAAGAAGCCTACTTGATAATTTGACGATTTTTCATGCACTCTCCTTGGTTGTTCACTCTTTTGAAAATGTCCTTCACTTTCATGAATTGTGGATCTGCACACATGGAAACACAAATGAAAACCTCTCACAAGATCAAATATAACATGTATGGATTAATATCATATCTGATAATATAACATGGAAACATGGAAATATTAACTCTCTATAAGAATCATAATGACCACATATAGCCAAATAAAGGGGAAATTCATTTGCATCTTCTATTAATAAAATAAGAAGCTTACAATGAAATGACTTGATAAAGCTCTTCCCAATATCCTTACCCAAGCTCTATGATCAATCCAATAGTATAATATTATAATTTCTTTTCCTCCCCATTTTTCTATGAGAGACCCTTAATATATAGGATGATAGAGATAAGATGGGGGATAAATCTTGACACTCAAGATAACAAACTTCTCAAGGTTGTATTACGAGAAAACCAAAATTTGATCTCATCTCTTTGTAACCAATCCTAATAGGGGATTAGCAGTCCCGGTCGTGCCATGCATTCCTATAGTTTTCTACCAGTTGTGACATGCAAGAGAGAAAATAGTGACCATCAACTTTGGGTCAAGAGGTGTAAAGGAACAACCCACAACCAGACAAAAATATACTGGAAACTCAAGGGAAAAGTGACATAACTCAATGTCTCAGCCTGCTAACCTATAGATGATATCCATCAGGTGATCATGTGGAAAATAATTGTATAACATATGCCCCCTAAAGTGTGAGGTCAGAATAGGTGTTTGATGGCTGAAATACTTTACGAACAATTATCATAGATCTTTAGGTGAAGGAATATGGGAAGAAACTATAATAATTCCTACACAATAATAACATCCCTGAGGTGAGAATACCCATGCTCGGTAATAGAAACTAAGCATGGCCACCAAAACTATACATTGTGGATCCATGCATGACGCAACTGACTAGATCATAGCCACGAAAGAATACATTGTGGATCCATGTCACAAGTGAGAGCATAGCCATGACCAAGTACAAATGTGGATCTATGTCACAATATACAAATCAGTGAGATGACTCGATGCCCGAGCGATCTATAAATCACTCATGAATGACTCCATCGCAACCTAGGAGGGGATGTTGTAAATGAATGATGTGGACACAACCCAAGGTATTTGTCCCAAACCTCGATGGTATGAATCTACAACATGTGAATAGATGAGTTAATGTCGAGCATGGTAGAAAATATCGGATTATCGATCATTGATGTATATTGTTAATAGACATGAGGGAATCCACCGATGATTATGATGGACCCCAAGATACCTAGTACAATCTAGCGAGTGTGAATTGATGAGTTGTGGTCGAAAACTCGTAGACTCATTCAATAGGAGACAATGATTTAAACCCATAGTCGAAGTGTGAGGGAACTTGTCATTGATTTCTGCAAGTCCCAAGGTACTAATCGGTTTCTATATTTTGATCTTGGATAATGATATGGCATCAGCAGGACAAAATATGTTGAAGGAGGGACTTGATGTATCCCCCATCAATCGACACGAAAAATACAATGGTATATGGTGTGAAAAGTGTAATAGTAAAGCACAATTGTCTCAGGGATGGCTGAGATAAATGGGATGAAGGATTGAAAGTGTCTAATAGAGGACAACTTCCCTTGAAGAAAATGGCATGACAAATGACTTGACCTGGAAACCTTGACTCTGTAATGACAAAAATACTCGCCATGGATGTCTGGAAGAGTAACATGTCAATGAAATTCAAGAACTCATAGAGATGGTAATGACTCAGAGACAATGGATAAACCAACTATCGTACATAGATGCAAAATAGGTGTGATGTTCAAGGGAGACTCTATGGATGTCTACCATTTTTGAAGATGAATAGACTAAAACACCCCCACTCTTTTCATTTCTTTAATGTTTGAAAGAGCATGAAATAAAATGGAAGTATGCTCGATATGCTTACCCACAGATTTATTTTTGAGCCCGGGGCATAGAATGGTGCTCAACAGTCTTTCCGATATCTAAGGAATTTGGAAATATCCTAAATAAAAATCTTTATATGATCTAATGGATTTAACGATCCCAAAAAAGTGAATGATCACTTGTCATTTCATGTTTAGAGATTCTGAAAGGACAAAGAAGACTCCAGGTGTACCTTTGTCATGCTTGATTATCGAGCATGACAAAAAGGTAATAGTAATCTCATCTGGAGAGAATGAGTAGTATGTGATGAAGTTCTGGGTGTATGGAACATGACTTAAGAAATGGAATGCAAAAATACATGGAAAATGATGACTACTCACAATAGTAGTTCTCGTCCAAGGGTGAAAAATGGAGGCCAAATAATGCAAGAGGTGTATGGTCAAGGCTACTGCAAAGCAGTAAGCAACATATGGTCAGACAATAGAGAAGTGGCGGGAAGCATTAATCAACAATAAAAAAATTAGGAACCCCCACGGGTTATGGCCATAATATAGATGAAGAGAGGAAAAATGAGACTCAATATTCAAGTCATGTTGGGGCTAAAGGAGGGATCCTAGGCCTATGGAAAAATGCAACATGGGCACCAAATGTAAATTAGGGTTCTAACTAGGGCACCCATGAAGGGTAGGCACTACGAACCTAGTTACAACGTGCAACAAGAGTGGCTAATGTTGAAATCGAACGGGTTTGAACAAGGATGATTTTAGGGGCTAAATTTCGCTCATGGGCTAATTTTCCATGGTTTTTCCCAAAACAAGATTCACTATTTTAAAAATGTTTCACCCAAATTCTATAGGATAAAAATATTTTACCCTAAAAATCGACAAAATTTTATAAAAGCTATATAAAATCCTTATAAATTTGAATATTTTTACAAAAATACCTCAAACATTTATAGTTGGCATATGAAGGATGAATAAGATTCGCCAAGTTTTCTACATTTTACAATAAATTTCCATCCTTAAAATCATCACTGGGTTTGAACCTAAGACATAGTGTTGGCAGTATGGATGGTTAATAATGCAAGGTGGGAAATGTAGGGAAAAACCTATCCCTATATGTCAGTTTGGAAAACACGTACCTCAAGTTCAATGGATGTCTCCATCTTTGTAAAAAAAATGTCTCTAGAATCCTGTCAACACATGTAAACTATATTCCAAGGTCAAAACACATAGTGAAATCGCAAAACATTTTTGGACTTTTTGGATATGATATATGAAAAACAAAAGAACTCACATCGCACACCTATGTACAAGGCTCTATGCATATTGATGGTTTACACAAAGTATATCGCATTCCAAGGCTCAAGCCAAGGATATTTTTCATAATCAATGAACTCATGAGCCATTGTTTCCATCATATGGCACACCATGCCGGGGCCATGCCACATAGGAATGAATTTATGCATACTCAACATCAATGAACGAAGATACTCAACATGAGTGGTTTCATAAGATATGGAATCTCCTTGATGGGATTCATCAATACATGAAGGAAGTACAAAACAAAAATATTCAATGGAAGGGGAAGCATAGAATTCGCTGGTAAGTTCTGAAAAGGAAACCCGAGGAGGAAAATGGTTAAGGCTAGGGGTTTCACTGGATGCCTCGAAAAATGCCCCCAGTATCTAGTTGAATCTCATCATGCTATCTCTCATTGGTTCATAATCAGGAAAATATGATCAATGCATCACCTCATCCTTCGAGTTTTCTATGGAAGCCAGGACTTCCAGAATGGCCTCTTTTGAAGGCAAGTTAGTATCTAGGAAATCATGTGAATTGAGAGAGTCAAAAATTCATATGGGCAAAGTAGGTTGATCACAATCCATATGAGAATGGAAGTGTTGACCAATGTCAGCAGATGCTAATGGGATTTTCATATAAACAATCTCAACTGTGGTGAGTGGGATGGATGCTTCGTATTATCAACATCCTCAAGAGGAGGTACCACCCAATGGTCAAAAGACCTTAGGAATCCACTAGTAAATGACAAAATCATGTTGACAGGAGCTATATGGATAGTATCAAGTACATGAAGGGAGAATTTCCCCATAAGAGATGAATATTTGAACATACATGTACCGACACCTTCGTACACCCCAAAAAAATCACCTATAAAAGGCACGTTGCTACTAGGATTAGCTCGCAAGTCGGGTGTGCAATAATCGAGTTGGTCGATGGTGACTATATTTCCTTGATGGGGAAAACATATGAAGCGGAAGACAATGGATGAAACATATTTCATTGCATAGAACCAAGTGCAACCCAATAGCATATTATGTTTGAGTGTTTCATCGACCACTTCGACTTTTACAACGACATTTTTTCCCCCAAGCTCAATGGATAAAGAGGTGAGAATTCTATGGCATTTGAAAAAGTGTCAATCAAATTATTTTAAGATGGTTTGAGATGTAGTGATATGAGGAGAACCAAGGGATTTCCAACATGATAAAGTCATAATGCAAGTAGTCACTCCTTTTTCAATCACCGTACGAAATATATTCTTGTTAAGACAACCAATTGTGATCTGAAATGCTAGTTGGTGTGAGAGACATGACTCACTCTGTTCTATGTCGAAGGAAGGAATGTTTGACTCTAAAGGGTCTATTCCACGTATGGATGATAATAAGGATTTCCACTGTGAAGGAAATCTCTACAATACTTTGAGTGCTAACATGGCACATGGTGCCTGGGTGAGATCTTACACTATACTATAATGTTGATCTACTCAAGAATTCAGGTTATGGGTAGTTCTCCGAAGTACCCCTTTTGGAGGGAGGATTGTAGGTTTGAAATCTATTTTCTCTAATGTGATAGGGCCATTATGGGTTGAATTCAATGGAGGATACTTAGATTAAGGTTCCCCCTCGGGAATGTCATATTTCTTCACTCTATTGGGTAGTGCCACTATAGATTTAACCATTATAATGTTTGCAGTTGAGGACCCTACATTTCCCTAGGTTGGAGGTGTAGGAACTTGTGAAACCACTTCTTGTTGTTGGAGGGGAAGGGGGAAGGATTGGTTAATACCTCCAGTTGGGAAGGATATCCCCATCTCTCAAGATATTAATGGACCTCGGCAAGGCGAGGGAAGTCTTTGGTAAAGTGGTCCTCCTTACACACCATACAAGGATATTTTACCTTCTTTTTTTTTTTTCCCCCANGCCTTTATGTTCATGCTAAGCCCTAATATTGGCCCATTACCCATTAATTTGGGCATATTACATTAGTAATGTTATTTTATTTATGTCGGCTTTATTCCATTAGTTGTAATTATACCTCCTAGTGTCCTATATATACCAAGGAGACATTTTCATTTGGAATCATCTTGTACTTGAACATTCAAGTGGGGTAAAAGGAGGTTGCCCCCTTGAAGAGGCTTATTATCTAAAATTATCTCTTTTTCAAGGTGTTGAGTACTTTTTCTAAAGTTTTTCTATGCTATATTGATATTTGGTTCTTAACATATGGTATTAGAGCTCAAGGTCTTGGGGTTTCGCTACTACATCTAAGACACCTAGGAATTTTTACTATAACTTTTTTATACAATGTTTCAGAAGGACCGGATTTGAGGATATTTAGTATATAGATCAAGGTATGTTGGGTTAAAATTTGAGCTCCTGATGCCTTATACTTTCGGAGATACAACCTGTACAAGATAGGGTTCTGGAATCATCTCGAAATGAGTCATTGCGGAATTTTCGCTATAAAAAATTTTCTGTAATGTTTCAGACCCTGAAATCCAGAGGCTATTCACAAAAATTAGTAAGGTATCTATGGTAAAACATTTAGCTTCTTGGTCATCTTAAATTTGTATATACACCCTGTGTAAGATAGGGTATCTGACTAGTCTTATTGACTAGTTTCAAGAAGGTGTTCCGGGTAAAAAAATCATAACTTCTTCCTAGAGTATCCA
>JASDQU010754677.1:5215-15486 GCA_032191745.1 Picea mariana
AATGTAGGAACCATTTGGAAAAAATCTATAAATAAGGAAGAGACAGGATGGAACAAAGCAAGAAGTTAGAAAATTTGCTAAGGAAAAATAATTTTAGTGATAGAACTGAGTGCATCGCAAGCATGACATCTTCATCCAAACCAAAATCTTGAGAAAAGAGAAAAGAATAAAGAAATTAAAATATGCCCATGGCCGAAGTTCAGGAGAATGTTAGAACTATGGAACCATTACAAGGGAAAGTACAATTGATGAATTTCCAAAACTTCAACCTCCAAAACATAAGGATACTTCTAAAGCATCAGTTTGATAAGTACACATAGACACATGACCCCTCGAATGAAAAAGAGGAAGTAATACCCAAGCCTCAGGCTCACGACCTTTTCAAATAGAGCATCCTCACCATGTAAGATGTTCCACTCTTTGGATGAATCCTTAATGTAGTGAAGTGTGTAATTTTTTGTCATAATTAAGGCATTGTGGATTCCTTTAGTTAGATAAGACATATCCCATCAATCCCAATTATTACACTATGTTTTAGTGTTGCCCAAACTAGGTGAATATGCAATTGATGCCATTGTAGAAAAGAATGTAACCTTTAGAAAAAAATGCAAGAAGTATGGGATTCATTGAGGGATCCTGCAAACCAAGGTAGATCCTGCAACCAAATCTATTGAACAGATCCAACACCTCCAACAKGTTCATGACATCCTTCCACAGGAAAAGYACAATCATGCCATCTACTTCAACAAGGAAAGTGACTCACCAAAGTTCAGATTCAACATAAGTTTCCCCATCTCCCATGGGAACTTGACTCAATGGGGAMCATTGCTTCCTAAGGGGGGAGGAATGATCCARGTGGATCTCGRTGGCCATCCACCTTTTCCACCGAATCAACATTTCAAGCCTATGGTTTTGATAAAACATGATATTCACCCTTTTGATGGGGAATGGAATGTAATGCCATCTCCATTTGTTACTTACAGACATCATGTAATGATTTCCTAGCGGGTCTTATGTACATTCCTACAACATAGCATTAATCCAACGGATCCCATTAAAATTCCGCAGTTAAGAGCGCTCAGGCTAGAGTAGTACTGGGATGGGTGACCACCCAAGAAGTCTCAGTGTTTTACATGCCTACGACATTTTATAAAATTATACCAATTTATCCCACATGCATCATGAGAATTGTTCTCCTCTCACTCTCTCATATATAATGGAGGTGAAGGAGGCCCTTTAATCATGTAATGGAGTGTGATGTAAATCTTGTTGCGAATGAAGCGTAGCCAACATATCTTTCTTGTTAGAGATAAGCTACCCCAATCTGTCAGTTTGTGTTCTACAATGTTTTTCTCTCTTATTCAATAAGAGAAGTTGGGTTTCACTATATTTTTGTGTTTCTTGCAATATCTCTAGGTATTTCCTTGTTATATCTCGGCTATATTTCTATCTTCATGCCATTCTCAAAATAATCCATATCAGTCGTATTAGAGCATTATGCTCCTTGTCATTTCTCAGAGCAGGTCCCCGACGAGGTTAGGGTATAGAGAGTTGGGTCTCAAGCTAGTTTCTCTTGAGGAAAACCACTCTCGCTAACCCAATAAACCTCCCATGGTGGAAGAAAAGGGAGATGATAGAGCAAGAGATCCTTTCAATACATTGCTTGAGGAAGCCGTCATGCGACAAAAAAACAAGATGATGAAAACTTCACTCAGATCCTTCAGAGACTACCGATGGCGGTGGCCGAGGCATCTTCGAAAAGGAACCATTTCAGAGGTGCGACAACCTTCAAGGTACAAGTCAATTTTGATATCCCCTTATTTGAAGGCCAGATAGATGCAGATGCTCTAGAAAAATAGTTGAATCTGCTAAAAGGTTATTACTCTATCCAACAATTTTCCAATAGTGAAAAGATCATCTTCGCGCTCCTTAAATCCCTTCCCCATGTCAGAGATTGGTGGGAAGGTTAATGGGAGAGGTAAAACGTGAGTGAATCTACACAATTTGGAAAAGAAACCACTTGGGCGGCCTTTGTAGATGACCTAAAGAAGGAGTTCTACCCTATCGAAAACTATGATGACCAGTACATGAAATATGCGACTATGCGTCATAAAAGAGACTAGACGATGCAAGAGTACACTAACATCTTTCATACCTTGCCATCAAAGTTGGGTATCAAATACTCCGAGCGACACTTATCGATATGCAGTCAAAATCGAGCAGAAATTCAACCAACAAAGTAAGTGGGAGTTCGGGTTTGAAAATACACCACAACAGAAGCATGGAAAAGGCAACCCTAACTCATAAAACGAAGGACATATCAACAAGGAAGGCCAACCTCAAGAGAGTCAGTCCAAGACGAAGGAAAAGAAGGGTAATGGAAAGTTTAAGAAAGACACTAGAAAGTGGTGTGAGTTCCATAAAATCTCTTGGCACAACACTGATGAATGTTGCTCGAAACAATCATTGGTGGTCGAGCTCAAAGAAAACAAATCAAAACCTGACTCAGACTTTGATTCAAAGGACAATAAAGGGAAACAAATCATTGATGCAGAACCCACTGCTACCATCGCGACCACAACAATACAACCAAAAGAACCAGAGGAGCTTGAGGAGGGGGAGTGCCTCTTCCACTCACATATGTGGGTAAAGGGGACCCCACTACATTTAATTTTTTACAGTGGGAGTAAGAATAGCCTGATATCAGCCGAGGTTGTCAAGAGATTGAAGCATGCTATCTATGAGTCTCAGCCCCGCAATGTCATTGTTACTATGGGAGGTCAACTCTACAAGGTACCAGAGGTAGCTTTGACTACTACCACTTCATTGATGTTGGAAAAGCAATGTTGCAAAGTAATCTATCAGACCACAAAATTTTCCCTCTTCATGATGCTGTGAGACGACGAACAGAAGGCCACTACGACCACTACAGTCTCGGCCTAAGACGTTTCTATCCAACAAAAGCAGGTTGAAAAGATTGTAGAGGAGCACAGAGAGAATGAGAGTCTTCCATATGTCCAACATAACTCTATTTTCCACGACCCTTTTCAGGTGTGCTTGGGGTTCCAACCATTATCCCCCATTGATATAACTCTTCTTACTGCATCTTCATCGACAAGGTCTGCCCACACTCAGACCAAGGCATATCCTGTAGGCATATCTGTTGAATGGATCCAACACCTCCAACCGGTTCATGACACTACGACCACTACAGTCTCGGCCCAAGACGTTTCTATCCAACAGAGGCAGGTTGACAAGATTGTAGAGGAGCACAAAGAGAATGAGAGTCTTCCATATGTCCATCATAGCTCTATTTTCCACGATCCTTTTCAGGTGTGCTTGGGGTTCCAACCATTAGCCCCCATTATATAGCTCTTCTTGCTGCATCTTCATCGACACAATCCGCCCACACTCAGACCAAGGCATATCATGTAGCCAGATCTGTTGAATGGATCCAACATCTCCAACCGGTTCATGACATCCTTCCACAAGAAAAGTACAAGAAGGACATCTACTTCAATAAGGAAAGAAACTCACCAAGGTTAAAATTCAATAGAAGTTTCCCCATCTCCCAAGGGAACTTGACATAATGGGGACCATTGCTTCCTAAGGGGGGAGGAATGATCCAGGTGGATCTCGGTGGCCATCCACCTTTTCCACTGAGTCAACATTTCAAGCCTATGGTTTTGATAAACCATGATATTCACCCTTTTGATGGGGAATGGAATGTAATGCCATCTTCATTTTTTACTTACAAATATCATGTAATGATTTCCTAGTGGGCTTATGTACATGCCTACAACATAGCATTAATGCAACGGATCCCATTAGAACTCCACAGTTAAGCGTGCTCATGCTAGAGTAGTACTGGGATGGATGACCGCTCGGGAAGTCCCAATGTTTTACATGCCTACGACATTTTATAAACTTATACCAATTTATCCCACATGCATCATGGGAATTATTCTCCTCTCACTCTCTCATATATAATTGAGGTGAAGGAGGCCCTTTAAGCATGCAATGGAGCGTGATGTAAAGCTTGTTGCGAATGAAGCGTAGCCAACATTTCTTTCTTTTCAGAGATAAGCTACCCCATTCTACTAGATTGTGTTCTACAATGTTTTTATCTCTTATTCATTAATAGAAGTTGGGTTTCACTATATTTATGCGTTTCTTGCAATTTCTCTATGTATTTCCTTATTATATCTCTGCTATATTTCTGTCTTCATGCCGTTCTCAAAATAATCTAGATCAGGTTCTCAAGAATCATTTAACTAGCATAACATTGCATGAACTTCTCTTCTTGAAATGCATGTCCACGAATTCTATTTGTAGGCATTCTTCAAGCTTCATAATAGCTATATCCAAGCGTAAAATGGTGCCACTTGGATGTGGTTCCCCATGTCTTGAAGGGACATGGAACCACTAAGTTATTAGCCTTGAATTGGTATGGAGCTTGAGAATGCTCGGTACCTCATCTCATGCATATCCTTGATGAGATTTTTTTCATTAAATGCGTCGAAGGTGGTTAGAACTTCACTTTGGGTCGATTTTCTTAACTTTCGAAGGAACAATCACGCAGGCTTGTGCAAATTGCTCACAATCCACAATGCTAAGTTGTGCAGATGTATAAAAAACCCACTTTACATAGTTTTGGTGCTCTGTTGAGGATGATGTAATATTACCATGAATTGACACTTTGATGTATTGTATCGATGGTCCTTTTGACGATCACCTACATAGCTCTGTGAGTGATTTTTATCTGATAACACACACCAACGATGAAATGCTTCCACATGCTAAAGAAGGGTTAGACAAGATCTCTAACCTATTTGATTCTAGCTTTCAAGTCTAGAACCATCTACATGATGCCATTGAAGTGAAAAATAGAGATAGTTTGATTAAATAACAAGAAGGTCAACTAGTAGAAAAGCAACAAGTGATGAGAGAGTTACATATGGTTTCCAAAAGGAAAGTATGACTGAGGTAGTTTCCTTGACTAAAATAATTGTAGAAGCACAATTTAATCCACAAAAACCTGCAACCAAGGTTGGATAGTATCCTAAAATGAGAAACCAATTAAAGAGAAAAATACCATAGAGACAATGGACAAGTTTCAGACTAACATGTAGAATATTGAAGATGTCTACAACACAATTACTTAGAGCTTCAAAGAATTCATTGAGACTTTGAAGAATAATTTTCCTTCTTTAGCACCTATTTTGCAGAAGTGAATTCTATTAGCACCTATTTTGCAGAAGTGAATTCTATTGCCTGGGGGAAAGAAAATTATGATAGTGTTTGAGGCATATTGACTCCCTATTTTGCAAATTTTGAATAGTGCACTACTTCCCTAATGTGCCAAACCATCTAGTGCACTGAAACCTACTGCAAAAAACTTGGTGCCATACTTTGTAGAAAATTTGAACGGTCTAGAACAAAATGTAATTGCTTTCTAATCAAACATATATGAATGTAATTGGCATTACAATGTTGGGACGTATCAAGATGAAGCATTAGATTATATTTAAATATTTTGGATTACTATAAAAATATGAAAATGTTGTAGGTCAGATAAGACATGTATGAGCTAGTCTTATAAACACTAATAAAAACGATTATGATTTATTAGAAACGATTATGATTTATTTCCCTTTAAAATTACGATATATATATATATATATATATATATATATATATATATATATATATAAATGTTTTTTTTTATTGCTTAACATCCTTTGTGGTTGTATTCTATTTCCTATTATATATAAAAATACTCATACACACATGTTTCTATAATTCCAATCAATGTTTCAAGTGAAACCTTACCCTTCTCAAAATATTGATGAGTTCTTTATTGACTTGATTACTCATTAATTAGTGTTTCTATTTAAGAATCTAAGTGCATGCTTTTCAATATGCATTGCCATTAAGTTAAAATCCCTGCTTTTCATTGGTTATCATTACAAATTTACGTTAAAGAAAAAGGTTATAGAAACACAATAGACAATGCCATTTGTCAATTTTTTAAAACAAAAAACAAAAGTATATTATTTATGTTTGTGAAAAATAAAAGGCCCATTTTTAGGTGTGGGAAATGTTTCTAAATTTATTTAAAAGCGTTAGTTCATAAAATTATAACTTTAGTGTATTAGCATACACTTGATCAACTTGCAATTTATGGAAGTGTTCTTAGTTTAGGGGGAAGAAATTTCTCATAATATTATATATATAATTTTAAAGATTAAGCTATTTCTATATTAAAATTTACAAAAAGTTTTACATTTTTGGTTGTTTGAGATTTACCAAAAAGGAAATCACAACTAAGACAACTTTCATATAACAACAATATAATGTTTGATAATACATGTGTGATATACTTTATGGTTGTTTGAGATTTACCAAAAAGGAAATCACAACTAAGACAACTTTCATATAACAACAATATAATGTTTGATAATACATGTGTGATATACTTTATGGTTATCTACAGGGCTTCTTAAGAGTTTTTTAAGATTGAGAAAAAAACAAAGAAACATATTAGAGAACTTGATATATTATTGACTCATAGCTTAGCTAGTTCCAAGGTGGCTTGGCTGGACCTGAATAGTTGACTATCTCATGTTCTTTAGCCTTTCCCTTAACATCATCTTTTTCAATATTGATGAAGTTGGAACTGGTTCTTGAGGAGCTTGATGTGTCTGCTATATTCACCGTTTCCTCTTCCTTTCTAAATCCCATTCAATCACATTGAAGATGATCCCAAAAGCCACTTTGCATAGAACAATAAACTTGGCTTCTAGTCTCCTAATCCTGTCCAGAGATTCAGTCTACTTGTCCTCCATTGATATGGCAATGAGAATTTTGGCTAGCCAGTAAAACTCCATTGCCTTGAATACTTTGGTATCTATGGATCTTGATAAATCATAATCTTTTACACAATATTCCTTCTCTATCTAGCTCTTTTCACCAGCTCCTCCATCTTTTGTTCGGATTTAAGAGGGATGCTCTAGTTATAAATCTATTTGGATTTCTCCACAACTCTCTCTATCCATGTTGCTTAAGACCTGAGCATTTCCCTTCTATACACTAAGGTTCTATGTGCCCCTCTCCTATTAGCTCCATGATTGCTAGATTATGGAAGGTCCTTTGCACTATTATCCTCCATGGAATTCTCAACGAAAATATGGCGGGTGATGGATGCCCCTTCTAAGAGAGAGTCTATGGTGCCCCTATTTTGTTAGCCTCTTAAAAATCCCCCCGATTGATGTTGAACCACCTCAAGGTAAGGGTACTTGGTGACGGAGTCAGGGCTGTGACTACAATACCATAGGGAGGAGCTCTAGGGAGGAAATATCTCTCTTAGAACCTCCAACCCACTACACGGTCTGACCAAGACAACCCAATTGAACAACAACTTGAAAATATTAAATAAAATGCATAACAAAGTCTCACGATCCTCAAGACTCCCCAATGATTTCACCCATGTGAAATGGAAAGAAGAGAGATGACCCAAGAAAGAAAACACCCAAAGGGAAATGCAATAAATTACCATGGCAAGATGACTGAGAAGAACCAAATGAATTGACACCGCACCCCCTGGAGAAACATTCAAATGAGCCTTGATGCTCTGCTAATAAACCCCAACTCCACCGGGATCCATGATCACCCACTCACCCCTCCTACCAACAACATTACAGTTCAAATAAGGCCCATAAGTCATTTCCATCATTTGAAATACTTCTTCTAGGATAAGATAATCCCCTGTCTGAATCGACGAACCACTTTCGTACATCCACTCTGGTCTCATCTCAAGATCATTCATTAGGTTTGCAGGGGAAGGGAAGGTTGTTTCCCTCCCTCCCTCTAATGTTCTTCTACCTTCCAATTTTCCTGGACTGCACCCATCCCTCTATTCTCTTCCATCTACGAGGTGGAGGCCGAACTCACCACGTGTGTGGCCTAGGCCCCACCCATCACCACCCCATCCAGGTGCTCATAACACTATATTAATAAAGTTTGCATTATACTTTTATTTTCTTCATCTTCATATATAATACCAATTCACATCATACACTATATCCTCATTTTATTAAAAAAAAAAAAATTTAAGGATACACATGTTCATAGAATGGATAAACAAGATTTTATCTATGGTTTGAATTGCTTACCATATTTATAAAGTTTAATAGATTTTCTAGTGTGTTATGGTAAGTATTCCTTTGTAAAAAAGGCATACTTTTAAATAAAATTACATTCTTTAGAATGCTAGTATAACATTCCATTCTTGCCCAAAATATGTCTTAGATATTGTCTCCCAAAATCTTCAGCTTACAAAATTTCCTGTTACATATCATAAACAACAAATTGACCTTTATAGTTCTTTTGAAGTAAGTTCATGAATAGATAAGTTAAATAGTGTATCTTAATTACACGTATAGTTCAACAAAATAAAGATACATTCTCATAAACTTTATGCATGTATATATATTTTCACTCTAATTAAAAACCAAAAAAGAATAGTCCCAAAGCATCAATTGTAGGTAAGGGAATTAATCATGAAAGGGAGGATGATAGTAACTAAAGATTTGATCTTGTATTTCTTCTTGAATGAACCACTGCCCACAAACCAACTAGATCCTATCCCTTGAAAAAGCATTTGCTATATAATTTCTTTCTTTGCAAACATGAAAGATGGAGAAATCAGTGAAAGCATTACTAAAATCATGAATCTCATCCAATAGTTCATCCGGATTGGATCATTATATTATTTTTCATCCATCTCAATGCTTTTAGATTGGAAAAAATTGGAGGAATTAGCTTGCAGGGTCATTTTAACGCTAGGTCCCAGTTTGGAAAATTGAGGTTTGAAACTTTCAAGATCCATTTTGAGGCATCAAATGACATTTGTCGGGGCCAAAACTTTCTCATTTTTAGCTTAGACCCCTTGACGTTGATATACACTGATAAACATTTCCAAGGACATAAAAATTGTATCAATTAGAGCTCGTATGCAAAAGTTATGCCTCCCGCAAGTTGTCCTACCGTGTTGACCACTATAGTAAGAGAGGATGCCACGTCAATACCCATTACTCATGCATATAGGGCTAGACACATGTGGAATTTCAAGAATATTCTAGAAGGTCCAAAATATTATCACAATTGAGGTTTGAGGAAGTCAAAACCCTACCACTAGATGGCTATTGGGCTATGTTAAATATCAGGCCGCTAGGAGGAGAAGGGTTCCATTATTTTTCATTGTATATTGTTCCATAATTGAGAAAAACATTTTCGAGTGGTATTTTGTGAGCATAACAGAGGAGGAGGAGGATTTTGTAGTAGTCGTTCAGGACAAAATGACAAAAGGTAACTCCATAGTGAGTTCCCATTCCTTTGTATGTGCATTTTACAATTGAAACAAAGAAAGAAGAGCATAGGCCTCACCTTCTAGCTGGGTTTTCTCTCCTAGGTCAAATATTGTGTTCATTTGTGTCGATGGTCTATATTTGTGCATGTTCTTTCATTTTTGTATTTTATTTATTTATTAAATTCAAGCCATAAGCTACAAATATCGAATATGGTTTCTAACGAAATAAATCATATAAATATAAGATTTCATAATATTATAAGATCTGTTATAATGAAGTGTTCTCGTGGAATATCCCTGAAAATTTACAGATCATAAGTGGAGCCAAAATATTATTTAAGCATTTCCCCCCCCCTTTCACCCACTTGACCACATTTAGAGAATCACTAGATACCTGCAACTTTGTAACTCCTCTTTCACCTACCAACATAAGCATCATATAGATTCAAGGCCATAAGTTCAACAACATTGTTAGTGCATGATCCAAAACTAGCTTTTAACTTCAGCCAATGAGTGTCATCGAGGTACATGATTCCCTCCACACATTGAGGGATCACCTTATGTTGTTCCATCAAAGTAAGCCCAAGCCCTAGTTTTGTCTACCACTTCCTCCTCAAACTACCTTGGTGTTTTAACCTCCTCTTCATGAGGAAAACTATTTAGAATACTCAACCCCTTTGAGACAACACTAAAAAAAGGGAATGTGTATATCATCAAACAAGATAGCATTCTTAGCCAACCAAATTCCCTAAGAAATAATTGAAGGCAAGGTTCCAAAGTTCTTTGTTGCCTAATTATTGCACCAATTCCTTAAGGTTTCTTCCACAATGATTCCAACCAATGTTTTTTAACCTTATCACACTTTCAACTTCTTTCTAAACCTGTAAAGAGTAAGCATAGG
>JASDQU010754678.1:6024-17863 GCA_032191745.1 Picea mariana
TTTGATGCATAATTCATCTTAGTATGCTTTGTGTCTGTCTTGTTTTAGATATTCACTCAGTCTGATAATTTTATACATAATTCATTTAAATTAAAGCTCTGTGTATATTTGAGTGTTTTCTCTTTCATCTATCCATGCTTTAGAGATTGTTAGTCTAGCAATAGTTGACTGTCTGGCCTTTGAGATTAAGTGCTCTTCTACCAAGTTCTGAAAACCTAGAATTGATATTCCTTATGACTCCATGCCAAATGGGTGTTTCTCTCATCTCTACCAACCATTTCATAAACTTTTCATCCATATAAAATATAACCCTTGTATTGATTGAAGAACTAGTAGTAGATATCCCTCTCTGGACTGGTAGGAGGCTAGCTTCTAGTATGAAAGTAGGTTTGTGGTTACCTTTGGTATTTTCTATTGCAGCCAACAAAATTTACAGAGTGATAACATAGCTAGAACAAGAGCTAATGTGACAAATGGAGGGAAGTCGACTGAGCAAGGGGTAAGGAAGTCAACAGGACCTATTCCAACCTTTTATCCTCAACAAGAAAAAAATACATATCAGAGGGAAAGAAAAGAGGTACTTGGAGAGGATTGGGGAGCATCAACATCATCTATGACACAGGTCAATGATTGCGTTGTGCCAGAGAGCCTAATTGGGAAGGTAAGCACTCTAAGAGAATTACTGAGAAGTTGCACAGAGATAATAAAAGATGAAACTATGTTGAATGCAATATATGAAATGATTGATCATTGCACACAAGAAAGGGAAACTCCCATTGCATAGAGGGTGGTGAATCAGGTATTGCGCATAAATAAGACCAACAGAGAATTCAGATTCAATGCACAAATTGGGGAATATGATGTGGATAATGTTATCTTGGACTTGGGGTTTGGTGTCAATGTGTTACCTAAGCAGACCTGGGAGATGATGGGAAAACTCAAGCTGAAATGGTCTCATGTTCAGTTAAGGCCCACAAATCAACACAAGATACTATCGATTGGTCAATTGACATGAGTACTTGTGAACATAGATGGGGTGCGCAATGTGGCAGACTTTGAAGTTATTGAGATCGTGGATGATAGAAAACCATGTCCAACATAGATGGGATTTGAATGGGCCTTTGATAATCAAGTGATCATTAATCTGAAGAGGATGGAAATGGTTTTTGAAGTCAAATATTTGAAAGTTATTGCACCATTAGACCCAATAGAAGGAAAGAGATACATAGAGCCAACAAGAGGAAACGACATTGACAATTTGTATAATATGACTTCGTGGTTGGAGGATTATGTTAACTTCATTGCAGATGGCACACTAAGTTGAATAAGTATCAGTTTGTGTGCATCAGATTCCGAGGAAGGTCTGGGGCATTGGTAGCATAGGATGCATGATGTATCAACTAGACGATGTGCACCCATAACCCGATCATTTCACTGGATTGAAACAGAGCTATGTGATCGACCCAGGTATGATGGATTGACTGATATAAGATTATTTGTAAAGGAGTTTGAGTTGCAGGTACCTAAACAACAAATGATGTTGCCACTAGATGTTTTCCTAAAAGCGACTCCAACCAAATGGTGGGCTGCACACAAAGAGGGAATGGAAGACTAGTCGCACTGTAGAAGACTAATGCAAGTAAGGTTTGGTACCGAGGTAGAAAATATTGTTCAAAAGTATACAAGGGAGAGTGACCCAAAAAAACATGTAGAGCAGTGTAGGGACAAATGGAACTTGACAGCAAAGGATGAATGAATACACAAATTTGTACATACACTGGATACAATTTTGAAGAACTAGTATTTGGAATTGGAAATGCGTAGAGATACAACCAATTGGGACAAGCTGACTCAAAGGTTCAAGGTCACATTTACATTTAAACATGAATCTTCATCAATAGATGCAGCGTTGTATGCTATTCGAACTAAGATATTCTCAGAAGAAGGGATGATGGAGGTGGTACCAGTCTATTATGCGCACAAAGCTGTTATGACTGTTCATGAGTTATTGGAGTGTTGCAATATTGCTAAGGAAGAACATGATGAGGAATATCCCAAGAATGTTCAAGTACCTAAAACAGAAGGATAACGGGCAATAGAAGGGCCAGAACTTGAATCTTCCACATACACACAACCAATAAAGACGTGGAAGGTAAGTATTGGGATGACATAGAATTTGAATTTTGCATAGATAAGGGATTATTGGAGTGATGAGACAGTAGAGAAGATTGCAAACTTACTGTGATAATATTAGGACCTATTCCCAACTACATTTTGAGAGATGAAGGGTATAGCTGGGGACTTAGGCGAGATGAATATTCCTTTGAAACCAGGTGCTAATCTAGTGCGATAGAGGCCTTACAGGCTAAATCCAAAGTACAAGGAAAAGGTGAAAGCAAAAATAGACAGAATGTTGGATGCAGGGATCATTGATGGGGGAATTAGAGAGGATAGGTCCAATGGTAGTGCAAGACAACAAGACAGAAGGAATCATGATTTGCATGGATCTGAGGAAGCTGAATGATGCATGTTTACATGACCCATTCCAAACACCATTCACATATGAGGTACCATAAAACGTAGGAGGGAAAGGGACTTATTCTTTCACATATGGATTCTCGACGTATATTAAATAAAAATTGCGCAGGAGGACCAATATAAAACAAAGTGGGGAAGTTATTAGTATACAGTAATGCCCTTTCGACTGAAAAATGCCCCTGTAGTTTTTTCATGAGTTGTGTTTGCAACATTCAAGGAATTTATTCATAAGTTCCTTGAAGTGTACTTAGATGATTGGACTATGTTCAATCTACTGAAGGATCACATAGAAGTACTCAGGATAATGTTGGATAGGTGTAGACAATGTCATTTTCACTAAATTTGAAGAAGTGTATTTTTTGCGCACTGTTTGGAATTTCGTTGGGCCATGTAATCTGCAAGAAAGGATTACTAGTGGATCCAACCAAGATTGTAGTGATTATGGATTTAGAACCACTTACACCAGTCAGACATTTGAGGGAAACTTTGGGTCATACAGGATATTACAAGAAATTTATCAAAGGATATGTGCAAATCACAACACCTATGGAAAAGTTTCTAAAGAAGGAAGAGAAGTTCCAGTGGAACAAGGATTGTCAGAAGTGTTTGGACACCTTAAAGAAAAAACTAGTGACCACACCAATTTTAATCTTTCCAGATTGGAACAAGGAGTTCGATGTTCATGTATATGCATCTTCCATATAATTGGGTACAGTGTTATCTCAACCATGGGAAGGAGACATAAATCACCCAATTGCATTTTCAAGGTTGTCCATAGTAGAGAAGAATTACACCACCATAGAATGAGAAGGCTTGGAAATGGTATATGCGCTACAAAAGTTCAGACATTATCTATTGGGTTCTCACTTCAATATGTACACAGACTATTCTGCATTAAAATACTTAGTGAACAAGCTAGTGTTGGGGGGGAGAATATGCAGATGGCTACTATTGTTTCAAGAATACGATTTTGAGGTTGTGGTGAAACCAGGGACGCTGAATGCAGGACAAAATCAGTTATCACACATATTATCAGGCGAAGATGCAAGGAATTTAGATGATATCTTATGAAATGCACAACTATTTGTAGTTAAAATGGTGGATTATTAGTTCACGGACATCATGAAGTTTTTGAGTACAGGAATGGCCTCATCGGACATGACAATTGCGCAGAAGAAACGAATGGTTGTTAAAGCAACAATCTATCAAATCATTGTAGGAAATTTATATAGGTTAGGTGTAGATGGAATATTGAGACGATGCGTGTTGAAACATGAGAGACCTATGATACTCACATAAGCACACGAAGGGATTGCAAGAGGACATTAAGCAGGAAAAGTGACTGCATAAAAGATTTTGTGTGCAGGGATTTGATGGCCCACACTTCAAAAAGAGGCTAAGGAATATCCTTAATCGTGCAATGTATGTCAAAGAGTGGGAAAGCCATCCAGGAGGGATGAAATGACTTTAAATCCAAAGGTTATGTTGCAAGCATTTGATAAATGGGCCATAGAATTTGTGGGGCCAATCAACCCACAAGCAAGAAGATCAAGGGCAAGGTACATAATCATTGCAATGGAGTGTTTGAGAAGATGGGTAGAAGCAACACCCATTGTAGACTGCATTGGGGAGACTACTGCACGGAATCTATTTGAGAATGCAGTCACACGATTTGGATGTAGTCACTGCACATATTACTTAGTGATCAAGGAACACTCACCTTGAATAAAACAATTGCAACATTGAATGAGGAGTTTCAAATTCATCATCAGAAGAGTACCTCATATCATCCTCAGGCCAATGGGACAGTGGAAGCTTTCAAAAAAATCCTGGAGAATGCTTTGACAAAGATTTGCAACCTAGGGAGAGATGATTGGGACTTAAGAGTTCCTGTGATTTTATGGGCCTACATGAATACAAGAAAAAAGTTGGTAGGGAAGACACCTTTCAGGTTGGTCTATGGGTAAGAAGCAATGATCCCAATGGAGCTTATTCTACATAGCTTGCGCATTGTAGCGATCACTAATCTTTCGGACTCTAGCACAATAGAGGAAATATTTTCACAGTTGGTATAGCTTGAGGAAGTTCGGTTTGTAGCAGGTTTCCATCAGTACGTTCAAAAGTCCATAGAGAAGGCATGGCATGATAGACACATTAAACAAAAAAAATTTCAAGTGGGAGACTTAGTATTACTCTATGATAGTAAGTTTATGCAACATTCTAGAAATTTCAGAATGCATTGGTTAGGGCCATATGTGATCAAGCATGTAACGGAGGCAGGTGTCGCACAGTTGGAAACCCTGAATGGAGAAGTCCTTGGAGGAATGGTGAATGGGAGTCAATTGAAGATCTATAGAGATGATCGACCGGTTTGTTCAAGGTTTCCATCAACAAGTTCAGAAGGCAAGAGAGAAGGCATGGCATGATAGACACATTAAACAATTTTTTTTTCAAGTGGGAGACTTAGTATTACTATATGACAATAAATTTATGCAACGTCCTGGAAAGTTCAAAATGCATTGGTTAGGGCCATATGTGATCAAGCATGTAACAGAGGTAGGTGTCGCGTAGTTGGAAACCCTGAATGGAGAAGTCGTTGGAGCAATGGTGAATGTGAGTTAGCTAAATCTTTATAGAGACGATCGACCGTCTTCAAAGTAATCTAGGCTACGCCAAAACACATGTATCATAGTAACTGTACTATAGTAGGAAGGTAAAACATAGAAAAACATATAAAAGTAGAAAAATGAAGAAAATCATATAAAAAGTAGATAAAGAAAAAGAAAAAGATTACATAGTACAAATACATAAGAAATTACGAAGAAGGAATGATTGTCGTGCTATTGGGATGGAGCTATTCCAATTAAGAAAATAACACACATAAGCAAAAGACCGCAAACCAAACAAACGTGGAAGCAAGAAAAATTGCGTAGTATAGTATTGACAAGACCGTTAAAGACATTAAAGCAAGGAAATGACAATTACAAAGTGGTAATGACATGCCATAAAGACGTCGTATAATCTTAAATGGTAAAAGCCGCCAGAAATCATGACAGACTGGCAGTACGAGCCAAAAATCACACGATGGATTTGGTAATAAAGTTGCATTTATTTAACCATTCATCAACCCCGTTGGTGGATTGGATAAGTTATTTAAGGCGCGAAGGGACATGAACAAGTGGCAAGAAGGCACAAAAGCAGTGGAGAGTCCCCAAGCGTGAATTGTTGTTTTTAAGAGCTGCATGCAAGTGAGAGCGAACTAGAGTGAACCAAAGACGACTCAGAGCTGAACTATAACCACACTAGAATAAACATAGAGAAAATAAAGAAACTTGTTGCACAAAACAATGGCCCCACCGAAATTTGGAGCGCCATCAGCAACAACACATAAGAAATCAAAATGACCATTAGTTGCACCAGAGGTCGAGGAAATACCTGGAGCTTTGGCTTCATAGGAAAATATCCACAGGGACTATATACCACCATGAAAAGACAACGTGCCTCAAGTGAAAGTACCAACAGATTAAAAATACCCACTGGCCACACCAACAATCCAACCTGGTGTAAGTATTGAAGGGGACATGCTAGGCAAGATTTTTTCCCTCAAGTTTGTCGATCACGATATCACATATGAGAAAAAGTTTCCCGAGATGGCCAGGGAAACGTACTTGTGCACCAAGAACATACTAGGAACATGAGCAATACTTCTTGAATCGTAGACGTGGGCAGTAGGACTGGAGAAGTTGGGGATATTGGACCTAATGGAGATTCCTCATTTTGGACATAGCCTAGAAATCAATGCATGTGTGAAGTTACTACTTAGTTGCGACCATGGAGGAACATTGTGGCTTGCTCCACCGTGTATCGATTTACACCAAATTGATTGCGCAGATCACAGGGTTACAAAAAACATGAGAGGATTCAACCGTATTGTTCAGCAAAGCAGGGGATAAAGTGCAATCAAAATCCATGAAGGAGAAGTTTTGCATATTCAAGGGAAAAAGGGGGTTGGATTTTGTGAACATCAACGATGACATTGTTTAGTTTTTAATGCAAGTGTTGGCCTATAAATTGTTGAGGAAGTGCTGCAAGGATGAAGTGCATGCTACAGTAATTGTAGTCGAAAAAAAATGCGTGAAGGCGGTCCAAATGAATTTGGCCACATTCTTAGTGAATCAATTTTTGACAGACTACATAGAGGCCCAAGAAAAAGGCACATAGTTTCATTATTCGTGGCTTCTTATTTTTATTGCACTGGTAGGATGGCAGGAACTAGGTTATTATCAATGCATGAGAACAACTGGTAGAGGTAATGTGGCCGCGTGGTATGCCAACTTATGGAATATGCCAAACAAAAGGAGACAAGCCGACAACAATGTTACATTTTTTGTATACTTTAACTCAATCAGATATATCTACAACATACACCATGCATCACAGCTGAGATAGTAGAGACATATTGGGATATGACGCAATTCAAAGTAGGAATGCACTATATGTATATTCAAGAAAAAAGGGACCATGCACGCCAGTGACTACCTATCAACTACAATTTAACATCAAAGGATGTATGCTTGATTGCTAATGATTGGGAAGATGGGTGGAAAACCCCAACATAAAAAATAGGTCACCTGAAAGATGAAGACAAACAAGACAGAGATGAAGAAGAACTAGACAAAGGGCAAGGGAATGACCAGAACAATGGCATGGGAAATATGCTTGGCCTATCAACAAAAGAGGCCCAACAAACAGTCCCCACGACGGAGGTGAAACAAAAAGACAAGGGGAAGGAACCAACAAGAGGTGTGCGCAAGAAGATGAAAGTGCACAAGGTACCCCCAGTTTATAATCTGACCAATGATGACATGGACCGAATCAACTACTAAGTAAGGGATGCCGCAGAGGAGGCCATGGAGGAAGAAACCAAGAAACACACATAAATGCACTAGCAAGTTCAGGCACATTTAACACAAGTGCAACAACTCTTGGAAGCAACCAGAATAAGACCCAAGCATAAGTTCGGTAGAGGAAGCACATAATGCCAATCTACCTCTAATCGAGCTAACAATGGGGCATATAACGTTACAAATCGAGATATATGCAGTCGAGTTCCCAAAACTCGAACTACAAGAACAGATGAAGACACTGAGCCACTTGAACATATTGGTGTCACGGATGCCTATACACATATTACAAAGCTTGCAAATAGGCATTTTGCATGAGATTCGGCTCCGGGAAGATGAATAAAACCAAGAAATGACCAAACTAATGGATGAAAGGGTTCAATTGCAGCAATAGTATGCCAATGTGCTCCAACAAAAGAGTGAAGTTGAAGGAAAAGTGGAAGGAGAAATGAAGGAAAATAATGAGGCCACATAAGGAAATCCCATAAGTACTGATAGTAGTAAAGTATACTATCATGCGATTCTTCTATTTCATGCCTTGATTGCTTCACCTTGCCCTATGTAGTGGCTAGTTCTCCTATCACCTTGAGTGTTTCTTCTTGCAGCGTTGCTGAATGATATTTTGTTGATCTGGCATCCTTTCAAATTCCACGTATGATTGCCTCTGTGCCAAAATGGTCGTCATTAGTTCAATTGGTGGAAGGGTTTTTATGCTTTCTAAATCTTTTTGCACCTTTTCCTGTGCATCATTTAATTTTGCTTCCATGGCCTTCATCTCTGGATCTTTTACCAGGTTTGTCTAGATTTTCTCTTTTTCCTCATAGAGTTTTGTGCATTCTTCCTCCACTTTCTTGATGTTGGCTATGATTGTCAGTGTTGTTCTCTCTCTACCTTCTCTTTCCGTCGATGGTGTTCCCATGTACTGTGTAATTATATGTCCTCAATCAGCATGCGAAATCCTTTGATGAATTTACTGATTTTAAAGACCTGCTCTTCCATAGTATACTTTACTACTATCGATACTTATGGGATTTCCTTGTACAACTCCTGGAGGACCGCTTCTATCTTCTATGTCATTATCTCAGCTTTATCCTTTTTTTGTAGAGCTTTCCTGGCCCTTTCCTTGGCCTCATTATTTTCCTTCATTTCTCCTTCTACTTTTAGGACGCTTCCTTAGCTGTTGCAACTTCCTTTATTATTGTTTTTTTTGTTTCCACAATCTCTTTCACCCCTTGTGCATTCTTCCTCCACTTTCTTGATGTTGGCTATGATTGTCAGTGTTGTTCTCTCTCTGCCTTCTCTTTCTTGTAGAGATTTCCTGGCCCTTTCCTTGGCCTCATTATTTTCCTTCATTTCTCCTTCCACTTTTAGGACGCTTCCTTCGCTGTTGCAACTTCCTTTATTATAGATTTTTTTGTTTCCACAATATCTTTTACCCCTTGTGCAGTCAGGGATGTAAGTGTTTCTTCTATTTCATGCCTTGATTGCTTCACCTTTCCCTATGTAGTGGCTAGTTCTCCTATCACCTTGAGTGTTTCTTCTTGCAGTGTTGCTAAAGGATATTTTACTACTATCAGTACTTATGGGATTTCCTTGTACAACTCCTAGAGGACCGCTTCTGTCTTCTGTGTCATTATCTCAGCTTTGTCCTTTTCTTGTAGAGATTTCCTGGCCCTTTCCTTGGCCTCATTATTTTCCTTCATTTCTCCTTCCACTTTCAGGACACTTCCTTAGCTGTTGCAACTTCCTTTATTATTGTTTTTTTTGTTTCCACAATCTCTTTTACCCCTTGTGCATTCTTTACTACTATCAAGGCAAGGTGAAGCAATCAAGGCATGAAATAGAAGAAACACTTACATCCCTTACTGCACAAGGGGTAAAAGAGATTGTGGAAACAAAAAAAACAATAATAAAGGAAGTTGCAACAGCTAAGGAAGCGTCCTAAAAGTTCATCCAAGCATGGAGGAGCACGCAACAGGCCTAAGTGGTTTGGGATGAGCCACAAGTGAGTGTTGGGGGTATGTTGGACAGACATTATGAAAACAATATTCATGAAAACCCTAAGTATGGAATATGTGTGCAAAATAAGAAGAAGAAGGAAGAAAAGGAAGGCTCGAGAGTGCATAGTTGAGACACATTTAGAAGTACAATGTGCAGTGAGAAGAATAAAGCAGAGAATAAAGCAAGAGAAGAAAGCAGGAGAAAAAGAAGGATGACAACTTGACGTGAGAAATATAGAAGGACATGCAAAAGCAAGAAGAACAACAATCAGAATTAAACAACAACATGCAGATGGAAAAGCAGGTGAAAGCAGCCCAAACAACAAGTCAACTTGAGTTATCATGAATTGTAATAGGGTATTGGGATGAACAAAGTAGGGTTTTAATCCCTAGAATTTATGTATAAATATGTAATGGGTTGGGAGAATAGGGTTTCTATGTTGTTGAAAAAGAGAGTGATAGAATATATTGAGAGGAAAAGAGTTTATGTCTGAATGTTAAGGAGATGATGTAGAGAGGGAAAGAGAAGTTTGCAATATAGAGTGGCTAAGCTAGGTGAAGGAAACAATAACATGATGTATCTTTGTAAGCGTAGTGCATAATCCCGAGACAATTGCATAAAGAATAATAAGAAGCCACCCATTGTGGACGTAGCGCAAAGTTGGGTGAACCATCTTAACTATTGTGTTTATTTGTCTTTTATGTTATTTGTCATGGATACTTTCTTGATGAATGTTAGACTAGAATTATTCTCTGTGTGATCATTGCACAATAGTATTAATGTTACAGTACTTGGGTTCTGTTGTTATATGAAGTATAATGGTAATACATAATTGAATTCACTAAGAACCTAAGAAGAGAAAATAAAGAATAACGCGCACAAAATAGATAAGTAAGAATGACAAAGATGATCACCTCCCATTCCCTCATTATTGCAGAAACTCGGTTCCTGCAGCCCCAATAGATGCCTCGGGTGAGACTTCACTTGCATGCAGGTGATGCCAAAAGGGCTGGTGTTTGAAGGGTTTTGTTGGTCAAGATAACTCGAACCTAGGGTACTACAACCGCACGGACGCTGACAACTCACAAATTGGCTCAATGTTCATATATTTTTCTTAGAAAAACAAGATCACAGATCAATAAATAAAACAAACGTGGAAATAAAAAATAGAAGATACACAATATAATAGAGACATAGATATATGTGGTTCACCCAGCGTGGGCTATGTCCACCAAAGAAATTGTCATGTCCTTCCTTTTTATTATCCAAAAAAATGAAGGGATACAACCTACAAAACACCTGTTGTAACTTCCTCTTCTTTCTCTCACAGTATCCTCTCTCATAATATAATATTCACAATGATACATAGCTGCAATACAATTCCCTCATAAAAGAGGGTTGCCTTCTAGGGAAAAAAACCCTAACATAATTTCTACCGTCAGATCTGCGACCTTATAATGAATGGTCCAGATTTACTATGAAATTACAATATACATTTACAAGGAATTTTTTCCTTCGGGAGCTCGCTTTCCCTTGGACCTTGTAGGAGGGGAAAGCCCCCCGCGTGGAGGGGTGTACAGTCTTCATGGGGTATAAACATGGCTGCAAACAAATACCTTTGAATCATGAAGATAATTAGGCTCCACAACAAACAATCTCCCACTTGGAGACTGATCACAATAACTCCACTGTTGTTGTACTTGTTGGACTATGATCCAACTTGGACCTGGAAAATTTCTCATCTTCATCGTCATTCTTGAAGACCAACTGAAACAGAGCAGGAACTCAATTTGTCCATGGTTACTCCCTTTGTTAACATGTCTGCAGGATTTTGGCTAGTATGTATCTTTTCCAACTTCAAATGTCCATCTTCCAAGACGGTTCGTATGAAATGATACCTGAGTTGTATATGCTTAGTCTTAGAATGGAAGGCTGAGTTCTTTGCAAGATGAATGACACTCCCGTTGTCATAGTACAACCTGCTATTCTCTTGCTTCTTTCCCAATTCCTTCATAAACCTCTGTAACAAAATCATTTCCTTACTAGCCTCTATAGTAGCAACATACTCTGATTTTGTTGTTGAAAGTGCAACAACCTTTTACAGCTTCTAAATCCAACTTACCGTTGTTCCACCTACAGTAAAAACATACCCTATGGTGCTCCTCTTTCTATCTTTATCAATTGCCATATTTGAATCAACATATCCCTATAGAACGTTGTCTGAACCTCCAAAACATAATGCATGAGTAGCAATACCTCTCAAATACTTGAGAATCCACTTTACTGCCTCCCAATGTTCTTTACCTGGATTGTTCATATACCTGCTCACAACTCCCACTGCATGTGCAATATCTGGTCTTGTGAAAACCATCTCATACATCAAGCTGCCAATTGTT
>JASDQU010754678.1:19830-36787 GCA_032191745.1 Picea mariana
GCACAAGCTCTAACCTTTCACTCTATTTTTCTTTTCCGACTTTGAGAAATCTGGCTCTCTTATGTTTTCCATAAACACAATGCTCATAGAAATCCAAATCAATTTTTTTAATATCTGGCAACAAATTTATTTTTTGAAGTATCTACATCCCGTTCTCACTCATGTGTCCAAGCCTATGATGCCATAGTGTTGTATCCACTCCTGTAGAAGCTAAAGAGATAGAAGAATCAATATTACCAGTACATAAATACAATGTACCTACCTTCTCTCCTTTTGTTATCACCAATGATCCTTTGGAGACCTTCCATGCCTTATCTGTAAATATAGATATACAACCTTCACTTTCCAACTGCCCTGTTGAAATTAGATTTTTCCTTAGATCTGGAACATGTCTTACCTCTTTCAAAAACCATTGGTTTCCATCCCATTGCTTTATTTTTACCTTTCCCATTCCAACAATTTTGCATGTTGCATCATCACCCAAATGAACCTGTCCAAAATCACCTTGAACATACTGTAGAAAATGTTTCCTATGGGTTGTGGCATGAAATGAAGCCCCTGAATATACTATCCAAGACTCATAAATATTATCTACAAAAATAATCAAAACATCTTGTAACACATCACTTGTTACATTTGCTTCCTGATTTTTCTCATGTTGTCCATCTCTTTGTTTCTTTGGAGCTTTGTAGTCTTTCTTCAAATGTCCTTTCTTCCCACAATTCCAACACTCTATCTTTCCAAGTCTGGATTTTGATATGCTCTTCCTAGAATTCTTGCGGTTCCTCGTGCCCTTTCCTCTATCCTTTTGTCTTCCCTTGTTCTCCATGTTTAACAGATTACCTAATGTCTCACCTGTGATTTTCCGTCACATTTCCTCACTAAGGATAACACCAACAACATCATCAAATTTTAAAGTGTTTGAACCAAAGACAGAGTTACTTACAACCATGACCAAGCCATTCCAACTTTCTGGTAATGAGCACAAGATTAGAAGAGCCCTGACCTCATCATCAAAGTCCACTTTTACATAACTTAGCTGATTAATAACCATAGTAAATTCATTTAAATGATCTACAACAGACCCACCTTCTGACATCTTCATATTAAATAATTTCTTCATTAGAAATACCTTATTGGATGCCGAGGGTTTTTCATACAGTTTAGCCAATGTATCCATCATCTCCTTCATTGTATTTTCTTTCGAAATATTGAAATCCACCAACGCTGCTAGGCTCAACCGTATCATTCCTAGTTCCTTTCTGTCAAGAACCTCCCATTCTTCATCCTTCATGGTCGTTGGCTTCTTTGCTATTCCACCCAATGGTAGGAATAGATCCCGCTGATATAATTAATCTTCCATATACATCTTCCATAACTGGTAGTTTTGTCCATTAAATTTCTTGACCCTAAACTTTCCATACTCCACCATTGCTCCAACTCGAACCGGGAACCCTCTTTTCCTGCGAGTTACCTTTCACTCTGATACTAGTTGTTAGAAAAACATGATCACAAAGAAATAAAATAAAACAAATGTGGAAATAAAACATAGAAGATACACAATACAATAGAGACACAGATATACATGGTTCATCCAGTGTGGGATACATCCACTAGAGAAATTGCCAGGTCCTTCCTTTTTATTATCCAAGAAAATGAAGGGATACAACCTACAACACACCCACTATAACTTGCTCTTCTTTCTCTCATAATATTCTCTCTCAGAATACAATATTCGTAATGATACATAACCACAATACAAATCCCTCATAAAAGAGGGTTGCCTTCTAGGGAAAAAATCCCTAACATAACTTCTACCATCAGATCTGCGACCTTATAATGAATGGTCCAGATTTACTATGAAATTACAATATACATTTACAAGGCAATTTTTCCTTCGGGGGCTTCGTCCCCAAACCCTCGCTGGGGGCCCACTTTCCCCTGGACCCCGTAGGGGGAGCAAGCCCCCTTGTAACCCCCCCATGTGGAGGGGTGTACAGTCTTCATGGGGTATAAACACGGCTGAAGACAAATGCTTATGAATCAGGAAGATAATCAGGGTCCATAACCAACAATTTTTAACTCTTTTAAGAGGACTAGCAACAATCCAACATACTCTTTCTTCTTTTACTTAACTAAATTATTTTGGAAACAAAATTTCATTCATTACAGGTCAACAAAATGACCTTATAAGTTTCCCACCAGTCTTCTAATCATGAGGAAATTCTCATAAATAGTTTAGTCTTCTATTTAAGCAATACTTAGTACTTCCAAGGATTCTATCAATCCCCACTAAATTCCACAAGGAATTCTCCATAAGGGTCTTAACCCTTCATAGACAACTATTATAATTATCAGGTCTTGCAAAAAGAGACAATTATAATCTCTATGTTGTAATCAACCCGATTCAATTTCTTATTGGGGTAAGTTCCCAACAAATTTCAATATACAGTCCCTCTTTTCAGCAATAAGGTTCAACTAAACGCTTGCAGATAGTGTTGTAGGGACATCATCTGTATTGAGATTTCAGATGTTATATGTTTGCATAGAGAATAATTTTTTGAATTCTATATGTTAGATAAAATCGTGACTCAGTAAACGTTAGATTAAAAGGTCGATTCAAGATCCATCATTGGATCGTGGCACTCGAGGCCAAAATCCCAGTGAGGTAAGTTATAATCATGATTGGATCAACGACCCACATTTTTGTGTACCGAGGTAAATGGTCATGGTTTACGCGTAAGGATCGATGATTCAGATCAAAGGCGCACATATAATTTACACGAGCATTAACCGAAGGTTACCCCATGTTGGTGATATTGTAAAACCCACTAAGGGACATGTGGCAATTAATAAAGCCACAATGAAATCCCTGAGAGCAGTTTTATTACTACCTCCTGACCTCTCGCTATATTATGGGGGAAATACCACTTGATAAAAAAAGTAGTTAAGCGCTCAAAGGAATAAGTGCTAGTCATATGGCTTGGAATTAATAGGCTTTTATGAGTAGGGTAGGGTAGCGTGCACTCCCCCTTATAAATCCTTTAATAAAATTCATTTCACTCTTTCATGAGTGCAAGCAGGCCAAGTTTAGTAACCTCGCTCAGATACCACTCTGTAACACACCCGATCCCATAAGTATCTTTTAAGGGAATGGGGTATTAAAATTTCATTCCCCTTAACCAACTAAAAACTTCCTTTTGATGGCACCATCATCCTCTTCTCGTCTAGAGCTTTCCAATGAGTGTAATTTTTCTCAAAACAGAGCTTTGGATTGGAAGTTATGGCTTCTCAAATTTATGGCCACCTCACTACCACGTGTCATCCATGTAGCACCCTATCACACGTATCCTCCTACATGGCACTGATGTGGCGTTCATGGTACATGCATCATGCTTCGTGGCATGGGCATGGAACCTGCCCTGCTTCACCTCGACCAATGCTTATCAGATTCCTTTTGTTTCTATCAAGATCCTCCCATCGGACGGTTCCAGGGACTTGATGATGGATGGCTAGGATTTTTTCATAGCTTCTCGGTTGTGCCACATCCTCTTGACACACGGCACCATCTCTACGTAACACGTGGCACTATCGACACTTGACACATGGCACTCATATTTCCCACGGAAGTTCACCCATGGGTGCCAAATCACTATGCCACATGGAAATTTCTATGCTTGACACGTGGTACCACCTGCATTATAACACATGGCACTGCCCAAATCATCCCCTTAGGCCTTCAACTAAAACAATTGATGGTCCATTTCATTTGCGAATCCATCGAACCTTGACAGATCAACGATCTAGATTTTATCTTGGAGCCTCCCCATTGAAGTATATCTCTGTGATCCATTCCGAAAAGTGCCTTGCTATTGACGATCAAGATATCCCCTTAGAGCTCCTTCGACCCCGATAGACCAACGATCACAATTACATCTCAGATCTCCTTTGATCTCGACTCATCAACGATCATGATTACTTCTCGTGGCTCATCCTAGTCCATTGAATCAATGATCATGATTGCTTCTTGGGGCTCATCCCAATTTTTCAAATCAACGGTCATATTTGCATCTTGGAGCCCCTTTGATCTCTACAAATCGACGGTCCAGATCTCCCCTTAGAGCTCCACCTATCCTAATGCATCAACGGTCCGATATTCTTCTCGGAGCTCCTCCATCAGAGTGTATCATCGTGATTCACTCCTAAGGATGATTGAGATCTCCCTATCTCGTGGATGTGACGATGCCTATCCCAAGGTATGATCCAACAAGGACTCCCCCCAGTCCTTCAATCACAAGCTGACACGTGTTACTTTTGGACATGTTGGTGGTCCTTATCAGCATGACACATTACAATGATGTCACCTCTCCTCTTAGCCTCATTCAAATGAGACCCACGGTGATCTACAATGGATATTAATCATGGTTTATTCCCTGATGGATGGATCAGATCGTTCCTCACACTTCCCCTTTTGGAATTCCTCCACTTTAGTACCCAGGGTTACTCTGACCAGAGGACTCTGATAATAATGCCCTTATGATCTACGACTGATATTCTCTCATCGTGTCAAATCCAACGACCGTGATGGCCCTGGGTCTTGATGACATCACTCTCCTACCTCTTCCACCACGACGAATCTAACGACCCAAAATCTTCCACAAATATCCTTCGATGGATCAACGATCCTCATTGGTTCGGAGTACACCCCCTACATGTGCTACCATTTGCTTCGATGGAGGTTCAAGATATCTCCACTCCACCAGATTGATGGTCGAGATCAAATATTACCTGTGAGACAATACAAGGCCCATATCTAACCACTATGCCAAATGAACGATATGATCCTCTGAGGTGAGTTAGGGTTTTCCCTCTCGCTTAGCAGTCCGCCCCAGGACTTAGCCATTTTCAAGAAGTATTTCTCTGAGTCTTTTACAAGACTAATCGAGTCACAAGGACCTTGCACTTATCCTAGGCACACTATGGTTTTTCCCAGGGTCTCTCTGCATCGCCCCATTTCCAAAAGACTTGTTAATTTTAGGCGTACCAACACCATGATAAACATGTATACACAGTATATATGAGGAAGGTTACAATAGTATATACAATATGCAGGAACGTTTTTCCACTTAGATTATAACTGAGACTTGGGTTTATCTACCTGCTTAAATAACTGTACATGTATACCCTATTTACCATTCACATGGGATTTTCATAGACATATTATTGCCACTATCTCATTACAGACAAATATTTTCTAAAATCAAAACACAAGACTTCTTGGGCAGATATACATTTTATGCAAATACAAGAAATCTCTAAAAATACACAATCAAGATCCAAAATCATCATCAAACAGACCATCCAATCCATACATGTATTCAAGTCAATTCACAAAACAATACAAGTTTTTTATCTACAAATCTGAGATATGTTGGCCACTACTGAAGGGTGAGCCGCTCTCCACCCAACCATACAAAATAATGCACTATGAACTGCTACAACCAACCACCCCTGAGCTAGGGTACGATGCCATGTGAGGATTTATGCAAGATTTTCAGGGAGTGTCTGCTAATTCTTCCCTTCCTTGTTACCTGAATCGAAGACCTCTCTATTTCTCCAATGCTTCAGCCAATACCCATCCACTTGCGTCCCGTCTTTCTATCCATGTGCCCTTATTTTTGTGTCTTCTCCCCCAAGATATTGCAGGTCGTGCCAAAAGTTTTTCGATGGTACTCTGCCCATCCTTCCTTAATTTTCCAAGGGGACTATTCCAACTACCATCTTGATTGTTAATCACTTTTCATGGATGAGGAAATTTCAGGTCTGCACTATTTTAATTTTACGGGGTACTACCTGGTGGGGTCATTTAAATCAGTAATTTCCTCCCTCTTGCACCATTCCTCTCATGACATCGTAACTTGTGAAGGCCATTCCTTCAGTAGTAGTTCAACATTTCTATATTGCATTAAAAATAAACATGCACATTACGAAATTCATCAAAGGTTCATTGTCTTTCAATGGTCACATAAAAAATTTTCATTGTTTAGTCATGACAATACTTATAATTACAGGCTAGGGAAAACAGGGGTGTTACACATGCCCTGCATATGCAACAATTATGCATAACCAACATTAACATGCACAACCATGCATAATTATGTACAATTACAACAAACATTATTAACATAAACATACACATTATTCAACATGAAAATACACATAAAGAACGCTTATCTTTTATTGTAAATCACCAACTACATGTAGACCTCAGACGTTCGTCCTAACAATATACTATGATGTTCATACACTCTCAACAATAGGTCACTCTCGAGCTGGGGATATGACTCCACTGGGGAAAATTATACCTAATCAAAACTAAAGTTTGACAAACAAGACAACAAGAACAAGCTAGGTGCCAACTCCAAAAATAGTCCCCAACTCACAACCTATCATTCCCCACAACTTGTCCCACCCCAAGAAGTGTACCTCTTCTCTTCTCAACAGTCCTTCAACTGTCCCACTTCCCTTCCAGGGATTTAGCAACATTCCAGCTAGGAAGTCTCAAAGCTCTGTAGCACTTGGAACACTAGGTTTCTCTAAGAGCTCATCACCCACTAGCCTAGCTCATAGGAGAATCTATCCCAACAATTCTCTCACCTAGATAAAATACTCCACAAGCCTGAAAACCTTCTTCTTCAACCCAAATCACCAAGGGTTTACTAGGTAATCACAACTTCAGCTTCCACACTCCTTAGCCAAGGTACATATGATGGATGGAAAGAATTGAGTGAATTATTAGCAAGAATGATTGGGAAAGAATGAATGAGAATTACACTAATTCCACACATTATATATGCATGTGCCCTTTTTTACACTTGGCACTGAAGGAACTCACTTTTCCTCTACTTGGTAATTCATTCCTTCACTTAGGAACTTAGGATAAAACATTACATAAGACTTTAGTGCTTAGGAATACTATTTTTTTATTCCTTGGATTAAGGCCCCTTTTTAGTCCCTTTTATCAAGCCCATAGTCCCCCTTTCCCTCTCTTGGAGTCCCACACCCCCCACTTTTTCATCTGACTTGGTCTACAAAAATGATGTATTTTATTAATATCATCGAGTGTGATTACATTACATTTGTTAGGCTCCCTGGCCTTTCAGATCATAGGATCCCTGGCCTAAATCACATAGGCACTCTAGCCTCAAAACACACACACACACACACACACACACACACACACACACACTTTGACCCAAAACATCCTAGCTCACCAGCCTATATATTATATGTACATTTACAATTGGGGTTCAACCTAGGCGTATTACATTCCCCTCCCCTTATTTATAGATTGTCCTCAATGAATTATATACACATGTACAAACAAAATTCTTCAAAAAGATACAGGTACTCCTCCCACATGGCATCCTTATGCTCCCACGTCGCATCTTTAGGACCATAACTGGTCCACTAGACCTTTACCAACCCTATTTCTCGATTTCAGAGCAACTTGACTTTCCTATCCAATATGCACTTTGGCTAAACTCGAAATATTCTCCTTCTTGCTCCATCTGAATCACATTCCAATCAATTACATTATTAGCATCGAGCACATAATTTTTAAGAAAAGACACATGAAACACACTATGAATGCACATGGATGTAGGCAATGCAAGCACATATGGAACAAGACCAATCCTTTCCAGGATCTCAAATGGACCATAGTATCTTGCTGCCAATTTTGGGCAACTCCCCAATTTAAGTGAACTCTTCTTAGCTTTCACTTTCAAGAAGACATGCTCACCCACTTTAAATTCTCTATGTGTTTTGATTTTGTTTGCATAGATTTTTTTTCTATCCCGAGCAACCTTTAAATTTTTCTTTATTTTCACCATCTGCTCTTCCATTTCTCTGAGCAATTCTGGCCCAACCACTGCTCTATTTGCTGGGTTGTCCCAGCTCACTAGCGTGTTGCACTTTCTGCCATATAATGCTTCAAATGGGCTTATCTTTAAAGATGATTGATACCCATTATTATAATCAAACTCAACTAAATGTAGATAATATTCCCATTTTTATGGTTTATCCATCACATACATCCTTAGCATATCTTCAATCACCTTATTGACCCTCTCTATTTTCCCATCTGATTCTGGGTGATATGATGTGGTAAAAATTAGGTTTGTCCCAAATCCTTTAAAAATCCCTTCCAAAAATTTGATGTAAACTTGAGATCTCTGTCAGAAACAATTGCCTTATGCACACCATGCAGCCTGACAATTTCTCTCATGTGAATCTATGCAATGTTAGCTTCCTTGTGATTTTGCTTCACTAGAATAAAATGAGCAACTTTAGTTAACTTATCCACCACCACCATGATGGAATCATGATGCTTCATTGTTCTGGGAAGCTTGGTGATAAAATCAATTGTCACAACTTCCCATTTCCACTCCGGAATGGGAACTGGATGTAGCAATCCAGCAGGATGTCTGTGCTCAACCTTGACCTTTTGACATTCTAGACATTTAACTATCTAATTAGCCACGTCTTTCTTCATACCAAGCCAAAATATTGGCTCTTGATAGCTGTAATTGTTTTTTGGTAACCTGGGTTCCCAACATAAGGTACATTATGCATTTATCTCAACACCATATTTTTCATCTCCTGGGATTCATAAACATATACTCTGCCCCTGTACTTGAGGATTCCATCCTCTCTTAGCTCATAATCCTTAATTTTCCGCTGAAGATGACCTTGTTGTAGTTTTTTTTGTTGCTTGGACATAATGCTGATTTGATTTTGCAGCTTACAAAATTCTATCTTTCAAATCAGAATTGTACATGCTAATCATTGTAGCATGCATATCATGCACCCTCCTGTTGAGTGCATCAACCACCTTGTTTTCCTTTCCTTTTATATGCCTTATATCAAAGCAATACTCACTGAGAAATTCCAACAATCTAATTTGTTTGGCATTCAAAGTTGGCTATCCAAACAAATATTTTAGACCACTACGGTCTGTCCTTAGCTCAGATATTTTTCCCATAAGATAATTGCTCCACATTTTCAAGGCATGAACTATTGCTGCCAATTCTAAATCATTTGTGGCATAGTGTCTCTCATGTTCTTTCAACTTCTTTGACTCATAGTATATCACATGCCCATTTTGGCTAAGGAATCCTCTGAGACCTTCTTTGTATGCATCAATGCAAACACTGAATTCTTCATTTGGATCAACAATATTCAATATTGGTGCACTTGTTAATAAATTCTTCACATTCATAGGTCCACTCAAACTTCACACCCTTATTTTGCAAATAAATGACTGGATATGCAATTCTTGAAAATCCTTCAATAAATCTTCGATAGTAACCTGCTAGTCCCATGAATGATCTCACTTCTGAGACATTATTTGGTGTTAGCCATCCTTCAATGGCTTTTATCTTCTTAGGGTCCACTGCTATCCCTTCCTCTAAAATAATATGGCCCAAATAATGAATCTACCTCTGATAAAATGAGCACTTTATCAACTTAGCATACAGCTGATGCTCCCTTGATACTTGTAGCACCATCCTCAAGTGTTTATCATGCTCTTCTTCAGACTTAGAGTAGATAAGCATGTCATCCAAGAAGACAATGACACACTTATCCAAGTAATTTCTAAAAATTCCATTCATCAAACACATGAAGACAATTGGTGCATTTGACAACCCAAATGGCACCATTGTAAACTCATAATGGCAATACCTTGTTCTAAATGTTGTTTTGCTGATATATTATTCTTTAATCCTCACTTGATGATAGCCTAACTTGAGATCAATCCTGGAAAATATCCTTGCACCTTTCAGGTGATCAAAAGATCATCTATCCTTAGAAAAGGATACTTTTTTTTCACAGTCACCTCATTCAGCTGCCTGGAATCCATGCACAACCTCATGGTCCCATCCTTATTATTGAAAAATAACACTGGGGCACCCCAAGTCAACACACTTGGGTGTATATACCCCTTCTTCAAAAGATATTCAAGATGCATTTGCAATTCCTTTAGTTCTGGTGTACTCATCCTATAAGGAGTCTTGGACGCTAGGGCAACTCCAAGCATCAAATTGATGGAGAAATCTATATCTCTCTTTGGTGGCAACCTTGATATCTCTTTAAATACATCCTCAAATTATTTCAAGACTGGATGATATTCAATACTTGGCACTTTATCCTTAGTTGCCTCTTCCATATGAGTTGCATATATTTGGCATCCTTTTCTAAAGCTTGTTTTCAACTGCAAGGATGGAATTTCTTTAATGGATACTACCCTTGGAATACCTTGAATTGTTCTCAAGTTCCCTTCCTCATACAAACAAGTGAAAGCCTTGTTGTAGCAATATAGGACAACATGATGCATATCTAAGCAATTGTTGGCACCCAAAGTGTTGGGTTAATATCACGTGCACACATAAACGAAGTTGTGAGAGCTCAATCCAAGTTTTGTGCAAACATCTACATGAGGATTGACAAGAAGTGTGCGATAGACGAAGTTTTGATTGTGCACCAAGCCTAAAGTCTACCAAAGTGTGCGCTCGAGTCCGTGTTTTATTAGTTGTGCTGGAAATCAAGAAGACACTCGCTAGAATCAAATTAAAAACACTTTTAATTCAAATTTTTTTTTTTTTTTTAAATTCTAAAAAATTTCTAACACCTCGTTACTAAAACAATTATTAATTAAACCCAAAATCATTAATACAATCCTGAATAAATTTTAATCTAAATCTTTAATTATTAAACAAAAAACCCCATTTATAAAACAACATGAAAATTATTCTAAATAAAAGAAAAAATAAAATCTTTTAATAAAAACAAAACTTATAATATAATAATAACTCAAATCTCCTTAAAACATTAGTTTTTTTTTTTAAATAATCTAAACTTTATAATTACTAAACCTTTTATTTAAATGAGAAGAAAATTTAAAATTAAATTAAAACCTAAAAACAAAATAAAATTTTGAAATAACTTAAAATAAATTAATTAAAATTAGGGTTCTCTCTAGCTGACCCTTAGGCTTTCCTCCTTCCCCTTAGTATTTATATTACGCTTCGCTCTTCAATTATAATCCAGGCTTCTTTTCCTAAAGATGGATCCTGATTTGGATCCGAAACATCGACAATTCATTCACAATACTATGGTTTTTCTGAACAATAATGAAGAACATAATCATCAGGAAATCTTCCTGACTGATTATTGCCAGCAACACAAGAGAGTGTGGAGCAAACAAAGGTCAAGCTGGAAAGGTAGTTAAGATTTCCATGATTCTAGAAAGGATATGTGGACTACAGGTAGGTGCAAGAAGCGTGCAAGGTAGTTGGTCAATAGAGCAAGTGGAGACAAACTGCCTGAGATAGTGCTCTAGAGTAGAGCAAGATATAAAAGGAAGCAACAACATCAAAATGAGAGTTAGTTAGTAAGGGAATTCATAAAGTTGTTGTTGTTAACTTTTCCATGGTTGAAGAGCTCACTCTGAGTCTCTGTAACATGGTAATGTTGTAATACTTTTGAATATGAGTTTGAGTCTGTCATACATCTAGGATATGAAAGAATGCACATGGCGCAGTGTATTATATACTTGGAAGCTTATCTAATGAGACATAGACTTTGCTTATGTCATATCTGAATTGCTAATGTATCTTTGTGTTTAATGGAATGACAATGATAATAAAGTTGGAGTGATTCAAATCCATTATGTGTTCCTTATGAGGTATTTGGATATGTGTGTGTATTGTTTTACTTATTACCAACAGTAAGTTGTCATTTATGGAATGTATGAGTGTTTTCCTAGATGGATTTTTGTGAGTCTAGTCCTTCATACTTGACATAATACCTTATGGTCTTTGTGATCCTCATTGAAACTTAGGTGAGACATTCTTCAGCCTTGGCTAATGATTGATATGTCAATGATTTGGAGTTTTTTTTAGTCAACTCTAGACGAACCTTGGGTCTAAGCCCCCCAGCGTGAGGAAGGACGCGTGAAAGCGTGAAACGACCCAACAAATGGTTCTGTTGTCGAGACCAAGAGTATTGTAATATGATGAAGGCGAGAAATGAGGTGGTACTCTTCTTGGGAGGAGATTCAAGATTGGCTAACGGAAAAAGAACATGAGTTTTCCCAGTGATAAATTCTAGGTCTGAGATTGAATGTGAAGCGATGGTAGGATAAGTATTTCTATACTGATATGCATGAGTTTTTCTTTGTTGAATTTCCATGTTTATTGTATGAATGGACGGAAATGAAAATTTCTACCAATTCAACTTTGTGGCCTTTAGAACCAATAGTTTGGGATCAAGTCACACTTTAGAGGTCAAAGGCGTTGGACAATAATTGGACTCAGGCCATTGATTTTGGGTTTGATCGATTAAAGGAGGGCTATATTATTGAGTTTTTTGTAGAGTAAATTGATTCTTTCAGTGAGGCTGAAAGAAAATTTGCAGAAGGTACGAGAAAGCATATGCTATAAGAGATTCCACTCTGGATCAAGATGTTTTTTGTGGAGAAGGGGATAATGTGCATGGAGCTCGATAGAATGGCCAAGTTAAACCCCTAGCGTTGGGGAGGGGTTGCAAAGACGGGGGAAAATGAGAGAGGATATGGATCCATTGAGGAGGATCCAAGAGTTTTTGAGATGAAGTGAGTTATGGGATGGACCCAGAGGAGGAGAGGAGAAAAAGAGTCGAGAGATATGCAAACATAGTTGAGTTAAGAAGCAAAGCAGAGCAGAGGAGTAGTAGAGAGTTAGCAAGGGGTGTGCAATGAGGATTCAGGCCCATGATGAAGAAAAGAGACCACACCAAGTGGAAGTGTGGAAGAGTGTGTTGTGCCAAGGAGGAGCATAAAAAAAGATAGGCCCGCAAAGAGGCGTGGCGCTGAGGATAGGGTGTCCAGTGGGGACAACGGTAGTAGTAGTAGTAGCAATAATTGTAACACTCTCGGCCACCAATAGGCCGGGAAATGCCACCACTCAGAAACTTAAATTAGCTCTGAAAACATATTGTAACGTTCCCAGTATTCAACTGAGCTATGTCACATAAATTTTCTCTTCAAATACATACATATACACACAGACATATATACATATTGAACTATATGCAGTTAAACATATACATACAACACTCTAGCAGAAACTTCACATATAAAATGTAAACAAACAATTGCATTATGTAAATATACGATTTCATGCTAAATTAACAGTAAACGTAGACATGCAACATATACAGGGGAATACCCTTAAACATATAGACAGTTATAATCGCACATGCAATAAACCCATAAAATAACCACGTAAATAACAATGTAGTATGTAAATTCATGACACAATTGGTACTTATCTTGGCGAGAATGTCACCAACTGTGTGCAGACCATCCACGAACCTCCCAGCCTTAGCCCACACTATTCATCATTCTCAACAGTGAGTCACCCCCGAGCTGGGACTAAACTCCACCCGGGTAAGGGATTCCTAACCAGGCTAAGGGTTCACGGACAATAGGAAAGACTCCATCTTAGGTGCTCACTCAACTAACATCCTACAACCTCTCATGCCCCTTCTTTGCTCAACAATCCTTCAACTGCCCCACTTCCCTTCCAGGGCTTTAGCAACAGGTCGAATCGGAAGTCTCAGAGCCCTGTAGCTGTAGTTTATCACCTTCAGGAAATCGGTCCCCAACATTTCTCTCACTCAAAGAATTTCTCATGGGCCTGACAACCCGCCTCTTCAATATCCCATGGGCCTGACAACCCGCTTCTTCAATCCCACTCCCAAGCTAACCAGGTACACCAACAAGGATGGCTATGGAAACTGGTTCGGGTACGGTGGTAGGAAGTACGAGGATAACTCAATGACGGTGTGAATGCTTATGAGATAATGGTTCCATGGTCGAAGGAATGATGGTAAGATTCATGAGAAAATCCTCTGGAAGATGATGGTAATAACGACAAACGAATAATGGAAGATCCCCCCCAAATGAACTAAGTCCTGGAAATATGTATGCATGTCCCCAACTTGACACTTGTCATGTTGGAAGCTACTCTGGTACACTTGTCCCCAACTTTAGAACTTAGGATAAAATAATTATCTGTACTTTATGTTTTAAGAAATATTAATATAATATTCATTTTCGGGTTAAGCTCTCTAGCTTAGCCCTGTTCTTAACATTTGGCCCTCCCTTTCCCTAACTTGTGGAGTCTAGTCCCCCATCTCTTTTATCGTGGTCGGTCTGCGTGCAACGATGTATTTTATATTAATCATGAGATATATACAAAATAGGCATGTTGGCCTTTAACATTTAAGTGCTCTGGCCTAATTCCAAAACATAAGCATCCCAACTTGTAATACTGGCTCACCAGCCTATAACACATATTATGTACAGAAAGGTTCGCTGACTTCAATATTGCGTGCACTTTAGTTACTGCGCTCACGTTAGTTACACCGTGCACTTTAGTTACTGCGCACACATTAGTTACTGCGCGCACTTTAGTTACTGCGCACACTTTAGTTACTGCACATGGTATCCGAGAATGTGCATACTACATCATTTTACTGCGCAATACCTGCACGCACTATGCCATGAAAGGTGCATTACAAAATGATGTCTAAACAACTCACCAGCTTAAATATACTTGGATTACATTTGCATTTGGGTTCGGCTGAGGGATATTACAATCCCCTCCCCTTATTTATGCACTGTCCTTAGTGCATCATGTACCCATATACAACAAAATTTTCAAAATTTCTCAAAAAGATGCAGGTATTCTGCCCACATTGCATCCTCATGCTCCCAAGTAGCGTCCTCAGGTCCGTACCATGTCCATTGGACCTTTACAAGCCCTATGGCTCGATTCTAGAGTTGTTTGATTTTTCGGTCCAGAATGCACACCTGATGCACTTGGAAAGCGCCTTCTTGCTCCACCTGAATCACATTCCAATCAATAACATGATTAGCATCAGGTATGTATTTCTTTAGCAATGATACATGGAATGCATTATGAACATACATAGATGCATACAATGCAATCATATAAGCAACTGGTCTAATCCTCTCTAGGATTTCAAATGGTCCACAAAATCTGGATGCCAACTTGGCGCAGCTTCCTAGCTTCAGGGAACTCCTATTAGATTTCACTTTCAGGAAAACATGATCACCCACTTTGAATTCTCTATGGATTCTGTTCTTATCAGCATAACTTTTATGCCTATCTTGGGCAGCTTTCAAATTCTGCTTAATTTTTAGCATTTGGTCCTCCATCTCCTTGAGCAACTCTGGACCGACTACTATCCTATCAGTTGGATTATCCCAACTCACTGGAGTATTTCACTTTCTGCCGTAAAGTGATTCAAATGGGCTCATATTTAACGATGTTTGATACCCATTGTTGTAAGCGAATTCTACCAAGTGTAGGTAGTCTTCCCATTTTGATGGTTTATCCATTACATACATCCTCAACATATCTTCTATCACTCTGTTCACCCTCTTTGTCCATCCATCAAACTCAGGATGATAACCTGTACTAAAGTTCGAATTCATTCTGAATCCTTTGAACAATCCTTTCTAGAAATTCGAAGTGAATTTCGGGTCTCTGTCGGACACAATCATTTTAGGAATTTTGTGTAATCGTGCCACTTCCTTCATGAAAATGTCAACAACATCTGCTGCCTTGTGAGTATTTTTTAGTGGAATAAAATGGGCAGCTTTTGTAAGCTTGTCCACCACCACCATGATCAAATCATGTAGCTTGCCTGTTTGGGGAAATCCTGTAATAAAATCCATTGTCACCACTTCCCACTTCCATTCAGGAATGGGCAAGGGTTGCAACAACCCTGCTAGATGCCTATGCTTAGTTTTAACTTTCTGGCACTACATACATCTAGCGATGTATTCAATGATTTCTCTCTTCATACCTGGCCAAAAGTATTGGCTCTTGACCGCTGCCACGTTTTTTGATATCCAGGATGCCTCGCATAAGGAACATTATGCATCTCATGCAAAATCATACGTTTCAAGTCCTGGACATTTGGTAAGAAAATTATGTTCTTGTGCAATAGTATTCCATCTATTCCCAACTTATAAATATCCATCTTCTGTGGTATCTTACCTTGCTGTAATTTTGCTATCAATTCTCTGTACTGCAGGTCTGCATTTGCAGCCTCCATAATTTTTCTTTTAACATCGGTCTGATACATGCTAATGGTTGTAACATGTAGTTCATGCACCCTCCTACTGAGTGCATCAACCACTTTATTCTCCTTCCCCTTGATATGCTTTATATCAAAGTCATATTTGCTTAGGAATTCTAACCATCTACTTTGCCTAACATTTATATTTGGCTGATCAAATAAATATTTTAGACCATTGTGGTATGTTCTTAGCTCGAACCTTTTCCCCGTGAGGTAGTGTCTCCATTTCCTCAAGGCATGCACTATGGCTACCAAATCCAAATCATGAGTGGCATAGTTTCTTTCATGCTTCTTCAACTTCCTTGATTCATAACATATCACAAATCCATTTTGACTGAGGACTCCACCAAGTCCTTCCTCACATGCATCTGTGCATACAATGAAATCTTCATTTGGGTCTGCAATCCTTAGTATTGGAGCACTTGTCAATAATTGTTTCAAATGTTGAAAACTCTTTTCACAATCCAACGTCCACTAGAATTTCACACACTTTCTTTGTAAGGAAGTGATTGGGTGTGCTATATTTGAGAATCCTTCAATAAATATTCTATAGTAGCCTGCAAGACCCATGAATGATCTCACCTCTGTCACATTCTTTGGCATCAACCATTCTCTAATGGCTTCTATCTTCTCAGGATCCACTGCTATCCCATCCTTTGAAATGATATGCCCCAAATAATGAATTTGTTTATGATAAAATGAGCACTTACTCAATTTGGCATACAACTGATGCTCCCTT
>JASDQU010754679.1:1684-11770 GCA_032191745.1 Picea mariana
TAAACCCAATATTGCCCACGTTTTTCTCGTTGATACAGAATCTACCCTGCTAGGGGGCATTCCTCCTTCTCCCATGTAACCTCCTCCAAGTAATGAGGACATCCTTTTTTATTGGGGTGTGCAAACTGGACCTCGTCTTCCCTCTCACATTCCTTTCAAGATTACAGTACAAGTTTGTGGTCGGGATGTTCCTCGAATGTTGATAGATGAAGGTTTGTTCGTTAGTATTTTGTCCTCTCTTGCTTGGCAAGATTTCGGTTATCCTCAGCTTGTGTTGATTATGCAGAATATGTTTGCTTTCAATAGAAGAACTAGTCAACCTTTAGGGATCCTCCCTCAGTTTCCCGTAACTTTGTGAGGGAAAACTATCTTTATTGATGTCATGGTAGTCCAAGACCCCTTGGATTTCGATTTACTCCTTAGACGAGATTATGTCTATGCCATGAACGCTATCGTGTCCACTCTTTTTCGTGTGATATCTTTCCCTCGCGATAGAATAATTGTGACTATTGATCAACTTTCATTTTTTGGCCCTGAATTGAACTCAATGACATCCCTAAACGGTTCTTATATGCAAACGGTATCACCCCCACCATAGGTCAATTATGTGGCATTGTCTCCCATGCCTTCAGCTGCCAATGAAGATGAGCCTCTCGGTTTAAGCTCAGTCTCTTATGACTTAGATCTGGTAGTTGACATGGTGGTCTCTTCGATAGGGCTTTTAGAGCCTGATGTCTTTACCCCTGTCACGACCCTCGACATGTGTTCCTTTTAGAGTGTGTTCCTTCCATCAAGTGAACATCTCTTGAAGGCCATGGCCGAGTTTTGTCCCTTGACATGGTGTCCTTCCAGAGCGCTGCCCTCTTGGAAGCTGTGATTAAGAAGAGAATCTATGAGCATGGTTCTCTGATTTCAAGCTCATTAAGAAATGAAACCAGCTTTGAGCTTGGTTTTCTGATTTCAAGCTCATTAAAAAATGAAACCAACTACGAGGATAGTTTTTGCATCTCTATGGCAACCTCGTTAAAAAATGAAATAGAGTCTACAAGCATATTTCTCGTTTATGTGTCAAGCTCGTTAAAAAATGAAATAGAAGTCTGGTGATTGAACCTGGATTCTCGAACATAGTTTTTCTTCTTTGTGGCAAGCTCGTTAAAAAATGAAATAGATTTATCCCCTCTTCGATTGAGTCAAGTACTTCGTTGTGTATAGTATTTGAAGCTTCATTTCATCCTCTTGTGTTGTTGGACGAAACGAAGCTTGGGGGGAAATACTTACAGCCTCTAGACTTCATGTCGAAGTTAAAGCCACTAGTTTCTTAAGCTGGGGGCTAAGTACCAACCATCCATGTGTTATGCGTTGGGAAGTCCAAGCATAGTTTTCTATGGTTCAAGCTTGTGTAAAAATGAAACCACCTACCTCAAGCATATTTTCCTCTGGTTCAAGCTTGTGTAAAAATGAAACCAGGTCCAAGCATAGTTTTGGCTAGTTTTAAGCTTGTGTAAAAATAAAATCTATCCCAAGCATAGTTTTGTTTTGTTTTAAGCTTGTGTAAAAATGAAAACAATCCTGAGCTTAGTCTTTGTTCTTTATCATGCTTATAAATACTTGAGAATGTAATCGAGTAAAATTTTATCACTTTTTTCGGACTCGTAAAGGTTATATGAAAATGGAACCCCCTGGAGTTCCCTTAAGCTCTTTTCAGACTCTCTAAACATGAAAAGATTGTCGAGCGATATTGTTCTTTTCACGCTCGTTAAAGTATTAGAAAGCTCGTATGTTGAGCGATAGTTTATCACTTTTTCGGTCTCATCAGACTCCTTTATGAAAAAGGACATTTTGGAGTTTCCTTTAAGTGTTTTTCAGACTCTCTAAATATGAAAAACCCCTAAGTTTACTTTCTTTGGACTCGTAAAACAAACATCGAAAGGCCCATATGGGACCGAACCACTCCTTCCTAGGGTTTGTTAAACATACTCGAAGGGACTCATCCGAAGGATGAGCTCACATTTCAAGCATATGTTATCCTCCTCAAGCTTGCGTAAAAATAAAGAGGTACTCGCCAGAAATGGTGGGGGGGGAATCGGGAAAGAAATGTATCTAAACCTGTATTCTATGAAAGAGTCGCTTTTGAACATGACACCCTTTCACTCTCTTTGTGTCTAAGTTGGAAAATCGGCTTGCCTCTTGGTCATACTCCATTATAAGATTACAAATTGGTTTGTGATCCTTGTTGTTGAGTCAGTGTTTCCAAGACAGTTGTCGTGTCGTCAATATGTTCAAAGAGAAGTTCAACCTAGAAGCCTTCTATTGTGTTAGCCATTTCTACAGTCCTTAAGCCTTCTATTGTGTCGGCCATCCCTAAGTCAGTCCTGAATCACTTGTTACTATGATCTACTTCAAATATTGTTACCCATTTCGTGTCATTGATGGGGAATACATTAAGGCCCTCCTGTGACGAGTCTTTTCCTGTCGACTTCAACTTATTATCCAGAAATTAGACTTAGAAACTATTCGGTACGTTGGAACTTGCATGCCTCAATGGTAGGTTTCCTTGCTTTCAACAGTGGGTTTTCATTATTGACCCCTCATCGAAAGATTTCGTCGAGTGTTCGACCTCAACTCATTAATTCCCATTCGTTGGATTGTACCAGAATACCTTGGGGGTCATTTACATTAATGGTGATTTCCCTCGCACTTGTTAATGGTATACACTAATGACCGGTAATCAAGTGGTTTCTACCATGTTTGACTTCAACACATGTATTCGCATGGTTAGATTCATACTATAGAGGGGTGGAGATGAAGATCTTGAATCTTTTCTGATAGACTCAGGTTGCGTTGGAGTGTATTCAGATTGTACTGTTACATAGATCCACAGTGTATGTCTCGTGGCTATGTTCAAATTTGAATCTTTAACACATAGATCCACAATGTATTTTTGGTGGCTATGTTCATATTTGAGTCATATTGGCATGGATTCATAGTGTATGTTTGGTGGCCACGACCTGTCTTACTTGACATGGATCTTTGCATGTCAGCATTTATGCTTTGAGTCATTTGTATTCTGAGTATGGGAATGCCTACCTCAATGATGATATACTATTGTATTGTATTTCCTTGTTTGTTGGTAGGGTTCCGATCGACGTGTTCCTTGTTCCCTACACACACTCGACAAATTATTTCAGCTATCACTCTCATCCAGCTTCATACTTTGGGGGGCTCTCTGTTACACATTATTTTTGTCACCCTTGTGATCGTTAATGATGTAAACCTATCTATTGTGTTCAGAGGGATCAGTGGCCTGAATTCCTGAAGAAAGAAGGGAGAAGAACTTTGCCTGATAGAAGAAGTTGTCTTTTTCTTTGTAAGAACCCTATTAAGGAGGATCGTCGCACCCTACCTTATGTCCGGGGTGTGAGGATCTCAGATTGTCGCATGTTGTACTATACTTGGCCTATGACGTCATCGCACTCTGCTCAGTTCTAGGGGTGCGACAATTTTCGTACATGGGAAAAATGAGCATCTTCTCGATGCTTCTAGAAGGAGAATCTTCTATGGTGAGGTGTCCTCCAATCGGTTTGGATTTTACTCATTTTTCTGATTTAGTGGGATCATCCTAACCTCCTCACCTTATCCTCTTCATCTTATAAAAGGAGAAGAGATCTCATGGAGAGAGTTAGATTGGATTGAGTTTGAGTTTTTGGAGATTGATAGCTTGGTTAGATTGGCTTTGAGATTTTCTCTGTTAAGATAGATTGTTGATCTCATAATCTATGGATTAAAAGTGTGTGGGAAGAAAGGAACTGTTGGAAGGAACATGAAAACATCAAGGCATCTAGATGTATCTTTCTTTCACATTCTTTAATAGAGTGATATGTTTCTTTCCCATAAAACTTGTCTTGTTTTATTGTATGATTCCTTGGTCACATACATAGGTTCTTATTGAGTTCATTGTATTGCTTTCACTTTAGTTGGCTTGTGTTCCCTTGCAGATTCAATATCACGGGAGCACTGGAGTGGAGCTAGGACGACAACGGCAAGAGGCAGCGATATTTAAACGGTATGTTGATTATCTCTTGTTGAATAATAAACTCAATGATTAGAGCTTAGGGAAAACGTCATATTATGTTCTGTTTTGTTCTAGATCTAGGTGGATCTAGGGAGATCTGTTTGTGTCTGCACTTACCGATAAGTCTCATAACAATGGAACACATTTGAATCCCTTTACTCTTTCCACCTAGTAAGTTGTCTTTGAATCCCTTATTTAGATTGGGTCAAGGTATATTAGCTCAGGTTTCACCATCTATTTCCTTATTGCTTTAGGTCGAGTCCAAAGTTAAATTAATTCTATGAATTTTAGGTTGCATCATTCCATTCTACCGAGGAGTTGGCCCTTGTTCCTTTATTATTTCAATATAGGAACCACCTTTATGGTTGGAAAGGGAAGTTGTTATCTCTATAAATTCATTATCTATGAATGAGTCACAGAGTAATTAAGTCAAGAAAATCAATCATGCGTGTTAGACCAGAAAAAGGTTATTGCATTGATTAGTGGCATCATGAACTATGGGTTGTGTCAAGACAAGTTATGTCTAGATGGGGTTGTGACACATATTATAGGTTGTGTGGAGAATGTAACAAAGGTCACATGGAGAACACACTAAGTTAGGTGATGTGATCAATGTGACCATCTGTTCATCTATTAAATCTCCCCGAGAAAGTTCACTTGGATGATTTGACACACTAATTGGAAAAATATGTAGTGTACCAGGGGAGGTACTTATGGAGGATAATACGGGGTACCAAGGGAGGTACCCAGGGGGTATAATTAATGTAGTGTGGCCATAATCATGGAATAGGTCTACTTGGTAGTTGGTGGGTAATAAATAGGCCCACTAGATACTTAGAGGGAATAATATAATAATAATGGGTAGTTGCATAGACCCTAAGGTAGACTCGCGAGAAACTATATATACACATGAGTATCATTGTATTAGGAGAGGTTGGATGTTGAGTATTATATTGTAGCAAGCATGGCTCATGGAGTCAAGGTATAAATTTGACGGGCACTCCTACCCGTCAAGTAATTTTTTTATGACGGGTTTCTTCTTAAAACTACCCTTCCCGTGACACTTTATTTTTATTTTTTCCCATCATTTAAATATTATGTGTCATATGTGTTTTTGTCCATTTTTATTGTAAATACAAAAGCATCTGAGGCACAACATAAAATTATTATGAAATTGCATTTAACATAACATCATCAGATTGTTTCACATGGAATACAACACCATTAAAAACATAAACAAAAAAGCTTAAACATATTACCTTGATATAGCAGCTTCCACAGAGTTTCAATTTTGAAAATCACCAAGTAACAGGTTCCAACTTCTTTCTATGCCTCAATCCCACATAGATCCAATCATTGTACAAAAACAATCGACCAAACACTAAATAGTATGCATGCAATGATGCCAAGATAGCTACAGCCTAGGGGAAAAGGAAAAAAATAGTTGTGAATGGTTGTTGTAAAAATAATAATAAAAGTTATGGATTGCAAAATTTGAAATAATTATCATTATTAATATAATGAAATAATAAATATTACTGAATTATTTTGGATTTTCTTTTTTAAATAGTAACTACTAGTGTTTTCTAAAACAAAATAAAATAGAGCTTGTGAGAGGTCGACCGCGCCCATGTTTATTCTTATTATCAAGATTCAGGGAGACATTAAAAATATAGGTGAGAAGGTATTTAAATGTGGATTCTCAAAAACCAAATATACTGAGAAAATAAGTGTGCAAGGTGTTTTCTAGCTTCAACTAAATATAGGTGAGAAGGTATTTAAATGTGGATTCTCAAAAACCAAATATACTGAGAAAATAAGTGTGCAAGGTGTTTTCTAGCTTCAACTAAACAAAGACAATTTCCACACTATAATTGCAATTTAAAATTAATGAGTTTTACCTCTCTGGATAGTTGCATGCAAGTTTTGGGCAGTGTTTTTGAATCCTTGATCTTTTCTTCCCTCTCAACCTTCACTTTTCAACCTTAAGGATGTGATACGGTCCAATTTCCAAAGAATCCTTGTAAGTTGTTGTGCAACATGTGTTATAATATTTGTAACTTATACAATGTGTTATGCATGTAACTTGCAAGTTGCAACCTTCATCTCCTATAGAATTTGTAACATGTACTATGCATGGCCTTTTCTATAGAATTTATAACTTGTGTTATGTATGCTTTACACAAAAATCATCATTCAAATTTAGGAAATTGTTATTATATTATATATTATAATATACATTATTATTATATTATATTATAGACGGGCAAAATTTTGATTTTCTAGTCAAATTGACGATTTCAAAAATTAAGTGAACGTCATTAATGACGTGTAAATTTAAAAATTGTTGGTATTTGACGATTAAAAATGGAAAAAACAGGTAAATACCCATCAAATTTAACCAGTGCGTGGAGTGATTCCTTCCATGAGGAGCATTTGATGGTGTTACCCTATCTTAAGGACTTTCTTTGTATTCTTGTGTCTATTATTATGTGGATGTATTTTATTAATTCTCAAGCTTAAGGGTTTCTATTATGTATTTAGGTTTACTACAAGTGGTATTAGACCTCTTTCTTAGGCAAGAAAGCGGAAGATATGTATTTTTCTTTTTGTATTTTTTTCAAGGGAACAAAGAGGGTCACGACACTTCAATCCATTCCTATATATTTTTGTATATAATCTAAAGAAACCAATTATAGATCTAAGTTCATGTCGAAAAACAACCCATTTCATAAAAAACAATTATCCAAATAGGTGTTCGAGAAGTGAAGATATCACTGATTTAAAATCAATTATTTTAGGATTTTCCAATGACAATCATGAGTATTCCATAGAATGTATCTTTTGATAGATTGCTTAGATTGCTTTAAAATTAGTGCCAGAAGATGTAAAGTGGCTATGGAATTTCAAAATTATGGTCATAATAGAGATTTTGATCAAAACCCTAGCCAAATAAAGGAGCTCATTTGAAAAGTATGGTATTTCTTAAAAACCCTAGTTTTAGATATGGGTTTTTCTTTCCAAGAAAATGGCTTTTATAGGAAAAGTTGATGATTCTAGTATTGAATAAGCCATAAAGGATAAAACCCTTCAATCACATGGAAAAATTGTTTATACTACTATTTAGATAACGACATTGCCATATGGTGGGACTTACTTGACTCTAACAAGATTATGGCACTTTCTAGTGAAGCATATGAACAAACATTTTTAGGTAGGTAATCTCATTGTTGGGTTCATATTTTGTCATAACAAAACCACCATACACACTTCCTTTTTAACTCATTTTTCCTCCATTTTTGGTATTTTTTATACCCATTTCTACTTAGCAATGGCTCGATAAGGGAGTATGAGGTAATTCTTAGTTTATTTATGATTTTCTATTTAACAAGCAAAAATATTCCAACTTTTAGTTTTTAACTTTGGTTACCAGAAAAATTAACTTCCTGTAATTGCTTCGTCATTAACATGTTTCCAACATGATCCAAGTAAAATCAACACATGGAGATTGATCAATAGCTTCATGGCATGGATGGGTTCCCTCTGGAACTAAGAAAATCGACTCATAGATGCCTAGTCAACACACTGCCAACTCTACCACTTAGAAGAAAAAAATCATGTTGTTATAGTAGGCTGATAACTTTTGACACGCTTCCTGAGGTGAATAGGACAAATATTGAAAAAGTAAAACATGGGTTTTGCGTAGAATGAGCCAATTTGAGAATCACAATGATAGATTTTCCACAAAAGGTTCTATTTGGGAGATTTGGAGGTTTTTCTAAAGATGTAAAACCGAGATTTTATGTGCGGCCAATTTTTAATGGGTATTCAAATTGTCCATCAAATCATGGAGGAAATCGCTCATTCTGAGCTCGACCCGGCTGAAATGGAAGGTTGTTTCATGTGTCATCACTCTTGGGGAGAAAATTATTCCTTTGTTGTTATATTCCATCTTGTTTAAAGGCATCAAAGCAACACTGTAAAGGGATTTGAATTGATACACAAAAAACTTTGAATTACATATTGTAGCAACTTTTGGATTAATAAAGTGATTTGAGCTCCTCTATTTTTTAGTCTCCATTGTGCATGTTCCACGCCTGGAGGGCCCCCTTGTCTAGTCATGTTACATCAGTTTTGTATATTTTGTGCATAATATTTATTTTCTGCAATTTTTTTCCACTTGTAAATACTCTCATTCTCTTAATTTTTATTTGTTTTCTATCCATTAAAGTTTAACATCAGATTTTATGAAAAATAGAATTTAGTTAAATTTAGAACTATATTTCATTTGAATGCCTTAATTAGATCTCTTTTCAGTCACTTTGCTTTATACACAGTCATGGATGAGTTTGTCTTCAAGTGATAACTGAAAAAGTTTTTTTGAGTATTACTATACGTTTCCCTTAAGCATTGAGTTAAGAGGAAACATTATAGGCAGTTTTTCCACTGGTAGGAACCACAATAAACATTTGATTGGGTAAATTAAGACCTGGCCTATGATCTCTTTAAATTAATTCATGCATGTGTGTGTTTACCATTCTTTACAATCATTAAAACTTCACAGTTAAGCACATCACTATTACAGAGAGCCACCTCTTGTTGGGTCATTTAAACTTCTCATTTATTTGAGTATTGTTGTAATAAATTTTATACTTTGCAACCAACATTTCCACCATTGAAACTATGAAAACTATAGCTCATCACCTATGGAGGCAAATGGACTCTACAACCTGATTTTCAACCAACGAGATTGTGCTAGTAAGATTCAAGGAATTTAGCATTTAGATCTTTTCATATGATTTGATTTCATGAATGTGTGGTAAATATTATTTTAGTCATTAAAATTCACAGTCAACAGAGTCTTGTTACAAAGAGCCCTCACTTGTTGAGGTAAATACACTTTGCAACCTGTTTGTCTACAATTGAAGCTATGAACCTTAGATTAGAAGAATTTACCTTAGAATCTTTTTGTTTGATTTAAGTTAATGAATGTGTGATGAATATTATTTTCCAATCATCGATCTCCACAAGTGAAGAGAGTATCATTGTGTGAGACATTTGAGGCGTGATATCTCACAACCAGAGTTTTTACCTTTGTAATTTGTGGCAACCTAGGTTGGATAAGAATAGTTCCATTTTGTTATTTTGCTAGTTTAGAATTTTCTTTCACATTGTAATAGTTCAAGTAAAGTTAGTTCTTAGTTTGTTGGAATAAGCTTTGATCCTGCATTTCTTGTGCTTGCACCTTGAATTTTATGGACTCCTGTATTGATAATTAATGTTCAAACCTTGTGCAAATAAGTTGCCCAACACTTGTGCCAAAAAAAAGGATAAAGAGAGTCGTAAGGATTTATTCTCATGTGACAAATTCTTATTATAGGTTCATGGATGTCTTCAAGAATAGAAGGTCATTGTGTCTATAAACCTTGGCAACAAACATAATTTCATTAATGTTTACTCGGCTAAAATGTTGCAAGTCCCCATAAAGCATATTCAAAGCACATATGTTGATGGTGTGAATGTTCAATTTTTTAAAGGTTTGAAAATTACTATGGATAGACATGTTCTGCATTCATATTTTCATGCTATAAATATGGACAATGTGGATATTATTCTTGGATATCCTTTGACAAACTTAGTTGGTACAATTAATATTAATGTGAAAAATAAGTTTATGAAGCTTGGCTACAAGAAAATAAAATCACATTGTAGAATATTTCTCTTACTAAACAAGAATGGCCCGAGGTGGCACATGAACGAGTCCTTGCAATGAAACTAATTGTAGTACCTACAGACACATTAGATGAAGAGTCTACCGAATCACTTGAAGGAAAGCTCCAAGAAGGGCATAAAAATGAAGAAGAATCTATAGAGATACATTCCTCAAAGAAAAGATATTTTGAAGACTCAAAGAAAGAAGAACCAATAACTAAGGTTGTTGTATGTCACCACCCAGACCATCTTGAGAAACAACAGTCATCAAGGCAAGGTTGTGAGCATTATCAAACATACTA
>JASDQU010754679.1:15002-36815 GCA_032191745.1 Picea mariana
CCCAGTGGGGTGCACCTTCAAGGAAAGGAGCTACTATATGATTAGTGGATCTAGAAGTTTGAGTTGAGTTTTGCATTCTATTTAGAATGGCTTACCTCTTTCTCTCATGAACCCCACCATGCATTTACATTTGCATGTCTTTGCCTTAAAATACATTCACCAAGTTTATTCCAACGATTTGCTATGAACGTTCTGGTCAACAAATGAGAAGATTGGTTCGGGCCATTTGTTAAAGATAAGAGAAAGAAAACTTCAACCTACAACAACATAAAGCTCAAAGAAGTCTAACTCCATTTCACATAGATGTGGCTAGTGACTCAATATGAAGCTTTATAGTTAGAAAATTTGACTAGTTGCATGCAAGTTCTATTCTTCCCTATCATGGCTTAGAGAATAGAAGAATGACTCGTCGCTATAGGTTGACTTGGAATGTTGGTATAGTGATCTTAAGATGAGGGAATTAATGGAGTAAGTATACCCCGTGGTCACTCAACTTGAGCACCACAAAGAATGAATTCAAGTTGTGATAGAACAAATCAACGCTATCCATGGTTTTCTAGACATTGTAAAGACTAGGGAACAACCTGCAATAGACTTGCAAGTTCATACATAGTATCAAGTGGACCTTGCCATTGACCTCAACTAAAGGATTGAACTTTGGGTAGCTAAAATCTAGAATGCCAATGAACAACCAGATACTTTACTCTGTGCATCTCAAGTGGTTTTGGCATAGATTAGATAATTTTGATTGATTGTGACAGAGAGGTATCAAGCATGGTGGAAACTCAAATTTGTAGCTAAACTAGACTAGAACATAGTGTACCAAATAAGACCTTCCAGGCTATATGATGAAAATGTGCTAGCCTTTTTAGTCGGAGAACACCTACTGTATTCTAGGTGGATCTTTAAGATCCAATATTTTGAGGACTTCAAGTCCTAAACACTGGAAGTGGTTCTAAAATTGGCCCCTTCATTTAAAGGGAAATAGTAGGGTGTAAGTTCCAACATTGAGAAGGAAGAAGATGCATAGTGAGTTTTACTCGAGGGAAAGTCAACATCTGTGGTCAAGACTTGTTGGTTGATTCATTTTTGGGGTAAGGACACGGTGGCGCCTCTTGAACAAAGTGGTGACATGCTAGTAGGAGAAGAAACAAATGATGACCCTTGTTTTGAGGATTATGAGGTCATGGATATAGGTAGATTTAAAGAGAGGTTGTTGGAGTAGAAGGTGGCAGTAATCAAGGAGTGTGATTCCTCAACTTAAGGAAAAGAAATGGTGGAAAGGTAAATGTGATCTATACATGTAAAAAGGGAGCATGTGATAGAGAGTAAAGTCCATTGTTAGGGAGCCCATGATGGAGTGATTATAATTTTTAAAGCCTAAGGGTAACAATTATAAACTATAAAGGTTAAGGCTTGGGTTTGAGTCAGATATTGGTTATTTATGCTGTTGGGACTTTGCTATAGGTTGCCATTATGAGCTTTGTGGTTTTTTCTATCTCTCTTAGGGTAACCCATGTGTATTGCAATGCATATTAGTTTGTTGAAATGTGATTGTTATGGTTAGGTTTTGCTTAAAGTTATGTATATGGGTTTGATAGAAGTGAATGGAATGAAAAACCCCTTTAAAATCGTGTTTGTGTGTATATTCTATTTGGATTATGTTTATTTCCTATCATTTATTTCTTATGTTGCATTGAATGGACTTAGATGGGCTTGAAGTGTTGAGTGTTTAAGAAATGGAATATATCGCTATAGGGATAATGGACTTAATGATAAAGTAGTTATAGTTGAACCCTCTCTTATTGTGTTCTTGCACTACCTCACATTTCAACAATTTTCCTTAGGTGAGACCTTCCCTTTAACCTAAGGATTGATATGTAAGAGTTAGAGTACAATGCTTTTGTGGGACACCTAAGTGTACCTTGTTCAATATTTCAAGCCAACACACCACATTCACATGCATAAGCGACACAAAAATCACATATAAACAACATACTTACACATAAGTGACACACTCACACATATAAGCAACACACTCACACATAAGCAATGCACTAACACACATGAGAAATGTCCTTATGCATAAGTAATGAACTTGCACACCTAACGAAACGCACATAAGCAACACACTCAAACACCAAACCAACATACCTACATAAGTGACACACACAGACCCAACCCACACATGTGCATTATTGATGCACTTATAGACATAAACAACATGCTTACACATATAAGTGACTACATAATCCTTAAGAAGATATATATGTGCTACTTGCATGTGAAGTAACTAGAAACTATAATGTCAATAGTTAGGTGCATCGAGTTGGAAAAGAGACATTCAACTTCTTAGGACCATAAATTCTACATATGAACTTAGGTTTAGATGTGTGATAGTTAATTGGAAAGCCCGCGATAAGGAGAAAATGTGAAATGAAAAATATAACCTACAATGATGCAAACTAGATGAAAACTTGGAAACAAAGGGACACAAATAAAGTTGAACATGTGATGTTTTTTTTTTAGAAACTAAAAGGATTTTATATATAATGGGGATGCGTTAAAGAAAAGTATCTTTAAAAATAGTTACAAAAGCCGGATCAAAATTTATTAAGTCCAGTCCTATAAAGCCGATAACAAAAAAAAAATAACTATATCCTCATACATGCGAGTAGACTTGTTGCTATATACTAGCAAAAAAATGCAATGAAAAAACATATTTAAATAGTGGGTTCATTATCAGGTGCTTCCTGAAATTCACCATGGTTGGGTTCATGGTATTCAATATCCATTGGTGCTAAGTCTATGTCTCCATGTGTCTCTTCTTGGTTCTTTGTCGAAGGTTTTGCTGCCAACTTATCATTTGAGCTTGAGTTTCATTGTTGAGGTCACCGACCCCGAAAATAAATTACAACCAAAATCATAGAGATTAAGGGATGGGGAAGCGTTTAGAACCCCCATTGACCTTGCTTTCTCCTTTTCGAAGGTTGGCTCCATCCTTTGCTAGTTGATCCGCATCCATATTGTGTTCTCACTTAATGTGATACAAAATGAATCTTTCAAATTTGCTTAGAAGAGCCAGAATCTGTGAGATAACACCAGTGTAAATGTTGCCCCCAATGATGTTTTGAGTGACGATGGCCCTGATTAGAAACATAGAGTCTCCACATATAGTTATCTGTAGGATTCCATTTGAGAGAGCTAACCTAATGCCTTCAAAAAGGGCATATGCCTATGCCTCATTATAGGTCATTGTACCAATACCCCATGCAAAATTCATAATGATATGTCCTTTGGGATGCATGATTATCCCCCTTGCACCATCTTCCCCTAGGTTTCTTTGTGATGCTCCATGAAAGAAGAGAATGTGGCCCTGCTGCTGAGATTGTCATTCTTTGAAAGCATCCTTCGACAATCGTAAGGCCCATTTTGGTACACTACTTGTAGAGTTGTCATTGGAATGGTGGTCATTAGTGAGTTGGAAGAGAGATATCCAATTGACCTCTTGTGTATCCATGTTTTTCCATTTCCATTGAACCCAAGATCTCATGTATTATGAGATGAGAGTGCAAGCTCTTGATCCAAAATGGATCCAGGAAGGCCTAAAAATCAAAGTTCTCGGAATTAGACGAAACCGGCACCATTGTGTCGGGCTCGTCGTGTCGATTCTGGCCATATAATTTTTTCTATAAATGGACATTGTATGCGAAAGTTCTCGCGTTTTGATCGATTTCCCAATCAGGTAAAAGAGTCTATTGGTCAAAGTCAACAGGTCGTACTGTTGACGTCATGATGATGTCAGCAGGGACACATGGCAGCACGAGGAGGTGACACATGTCACTTCTTTTTGGAATTTTCAAGGGTTGATGTGGACCAATAAAAAATTAAGACATGACATTGTATGGACGCGACACATGGTTGTACGGAATGTTGACATGGCCCACTGACAGGCCAACACATGGCAGTATAGATTACATGTGGCAGTATGGATGCTGACGTGGCAGGGTGATTGGGCAGTATGAATGTTGACTGGGCAGGTGACTTGGTTGTACGGATGTTGATGTGGCAAGGGGAACTAGGCAGTATGGATGCTTACGTGGCAGCTGATTGGGCAGGTGACTTGGCAGTACCAATGTTGACATGGCAGGCTCAGGGTACGACACATGGTTGTACTACAGTGACATGGCAGGCTGACAGGATAGTGATGTGATGATGACTGTGCGTTGATTGGATTGTATGGTCCAATCACGGGGTGACACGTGGCCCAATCATAGGACACCATGTGGCACCCCAGATTTGGCCAATGTGGGTTGGTTCAAAAATTTGTTTTTCCCTCCATGAGAATCAACCATGTGACCTATCCTCCAGCCCAACTCTTTGTAACAAGCGCCAACCGACTGAGCTCTATGTGTTTATTGTTATACATTTGGTCGGATTTGCATTTAAGTTGTGATATGGTAGATGTTTTGGGGTAAGCCCCAGTCAGTGAGGTCTAGCCCGACTGACAAGGGGCTATGGACCAGGGTTAGCATTGGAGTTTTGGGCACGAGGGGCTTAACCACTGGCCACATGGCATTCACCATGCGACCTAGAGCCAGGAGCTAGGACGGATGAATAGGGCTTAACAGTTAGCGCCCAGCTCGAGGCCATATGGCAGCGCCCCCATATGACCAAAAGCCCAACGCAGAGGGTCTAGCGTGCTATTTTTCCCAAATGTGGGTTTTTAAACTTTATTATATGAATTTTAATGATTAATTATGCTCATTTTATTGGATTTTTCCCATTTTGGGGGGGTTTGGAGCTCGATTTGAGGCCAGATCCTTGGAGGAAGTTGGGATAGGATCCCCAACTCAAGATCTATATAATTCAGAAGTATTTGACTGTCCAAGGAGGTTTAGATTAGCAGAATGATGATGATTTTGTGAAGCTTGAAGCCATTTTTATTGAGGGAAGCCATTGAGGAAACGAACTTTGGAGGCAAATTCTGGGAGCTACGCTCAACCTTTTTCATTTTCGTCAGTTGTGTTGGATTCTTGAGGTTGAGCAGAACACAACCAGACCAACTTGTAATATTGTTGATACAATTTTGATGTAATTCTAAAGCATTGAATATTAATAAGAAAGCCTCCCCCACTGAAACAAAGGTCCGGAGATGTAGGCAATCTTGCCAAACTCCGTTAACAACCTTGTTGTTATGGTTTGTTGTTCTTTATGCTTACTTTCTGATCTGCATTTATTTACATGGCTGCAATATTCTTTCATTAAGTTCTTCTTCTTCTCTTAATTTCATAAATGGTAATTGAACACATGCTTACAACTCAACCATGTCTTTAAAGATCATTTTCAAATCAAGTGGTATCCGAGTATGTTGACAATTGGTCGTTTGAGTTTGCATGATTACCAGGGAAAAGCTAAGTCATGGTGAAGGCGATCTTGTAGAAGGGGATCCTGAGATTGGATCAAGAAATAGGACTTCTCAAAGTGAGAATATGGCCTCTGAAGAAGGAATATCTCAGAACGAGATAGAATTTCAAAAGACATTCTTCGCCATGTCTGAGATGGTAAAGGTCTTATATGATTATTACTTGGAACAAAAGAGGCCTTTCCAAGGGGAAACTTCAAAACAAGACAAAAGTGAAGAAGGAGAGGATCCTCCTAAACCTCCTCCTTCACCTCCTTCATCTCCATCATCTTCTTCTTCTTCAAGTACAAGTGCAACTTCTACCGCAATAAAACATTCCCATAAACAAATACATGATATGCCATTACTTAAGCTTGATGTGAAATTTGAATTGCCCGTGTATGATGATGAAGTCAATGTTGAGAGGTTTGATAATTGGGTCACACAGATGGAATTTTATTGCAATGTGCAACAAATCAAAGATTAGGCAACCCAAATCAAGTTGGCATCGCTTCATCTTCCAGGCACATCACTCATCTGGTGGCAAAGTAAGTTGCAACATGGTACGCAACAAGTTCGTAATGTATTTCCATCATGGCAAGATTTTGTTTTTGCACTAAGAAAGCAGTTTTATCCTTTGGGCTATAAGGAAAAAGCTTTAATTGAATGGCAAAGTCTTAAACTAAGAAAAGGAAAAACGGTGCAAGAATACACAGATGAATTTCGTAAGATGGCATTAATGTTAAATATTCCATTACATGCAGAAAAAACTCTTATGAAGTATATAGGAGGTTTACCTATACATATTCGTAACATTGTATTTATGTTTGGACCTACTAATATTGATGAGGTTTTTGTCCAAGCAACATATATTGAAGCAGGGAAAACAAGAGTTAGTGTATCAGGGGAATCGTCTTCAAGGAAAGAAGAAAAGAAAGGGGAATGGAAAGAAAGCAAATTCAGCGACAATGAAGGAAGGGAAGCTCTCTTGCAAGCATTGCAAGAAATAAGGGCACGATGACCATTGTTGGAAATTACATCTAGGGAATAGACCAAAGTGGTTCAAAGAGAGGAAAGGGAGGCAAACAGTTGCAACAACAACACGACCAACAGACTTGGGGTATGATTCAGGTGATGAGACTAAAATCACAACAGTTGGTTTGACAGGAAAAATTGGTGATGGATATGATTTTAGAAGTAAATTGTTTCATATAAGGGTCATAATGAAACATACTAAGATCGATACATTGATAGATAGTGGATCTCAATCTAACTTAATTTCTGAGTAAGTGGTTAAACAATTGGGATTGACAACTAAGATACATAATAAACCTTACTCACTTAAATGGATAAGCAACAATCATAAATTGCACATAACAAAGCAATGCACTTTAAGGTTTGCAATTTCATCAAAGTTTGTGGATGAGGTAACATGTGATGTGGTGCTGCTAGAAACATGTGGAATGGTCTTAGGCAACCTTTATTTATATGATCTCAAAGCAATACTCTACAGGGAACATAATTAATATCACTTAACTGAAGAAGGCAATGAATATGTTGAACATGCTCATCACTTAAAAGCAAATCAGTCTCTTCAAACAATGGAACAATTAAGGAAGGCAACTTATGCAAGCAGCGCACCTATAATTGTGCCAAGTAAAGCAATTGATCTTAAGCATGAACATAAGATGGTTGTAGAATGGAAATTCAAACATACTTTGCTTCAAGATAAACTAATGCCGTGCAAGCACATTAAACATATTAGTACATTTGCAGTCATATTTCTGATGTTATCGTTGCTAATGTTTTCAACATGGATGGTAGTGGCTTCAGTAAGATGTGAACGAGTTCAAGTGGCTAACAATATGCTCTCATTTGTCATGGTTGTTTTGCAATTGATTAAGATGTGACAAGTGCACAGGATAGAGTTCAAAGACAAAGGACAAGTGGGGTGGCCTATCCCGCACTTGATGACTAGTTAATACCCTTTTGGAGGACCAAAAGGTCTTAGTGGGGAGGCATGATCCAAAATGGATCCAGGAAGGACTAAAAATCAAATTTCTTGGAATCAGATGAAACCAAAGCCATTTTGTCAGGCTCGTCGCGCCAATTTTGGCCATATAATTTTTTCCAAAAATGGACACCGTATGCGGAAGTTATCGCGTCCTGATCGATTTCCCAAACAGGGAAAAAAGTCAACTGGTTAAAGTCAATAGGTCGTACTGCTGACGTCAACAGTATGTCATGATGATGTCAGCAGGGACACGTGGCAGCACGAGGAGGTGATGCGTGTCACTCATTTTTGGCATTTTAAGGGGATGATGTGGACCAATCAAAAATTGGCATGTGGCACTATATAGATGCGACATGTGGTTGTACGGAATGTTGACATGGCCCAATGACAAGCTGACGCGTGGTAGTATGGATGACAGGTGGCAGTATAGATGTTGACGTTGCAGGGTGACTGGGAAGTACAGATGTTGACATGGCAGGTGACTTGGCTGTACGAATGTTGATGTGGCAAGCTCAGGGTGCAACACGTGGTTGTATGACAGTGACGCGACGGGCTGAGAGGACGGTGATGTGATGTTGACTATGCATTGACTGTGTCAGTAACTGGACTATACGATCCAATCACAGGGTGACACGTGGCTCAATCAAACAACACCATGTGGCACCCCATATTTTTCCAATGTGGGCTAGTTCAAAATTTTTTTTTTCCCTCCACGAGAATCGACCATGCGACTTATCCTCCAGCCCAAGTCTTCGGAACAAGCACCAACTAACTGAGCTCCACATGCTTCTTGTTATACATTTTGTTGTATTTTCATTTAAGTTGTGATATGGTGGATGTTTTGGGGTAAGCCTCGGTCGGCGGGGGCTAGCCCGACTGAGTGGGGACTATGGACCAGATTTAACACCGAATTTTTGGGCGCGAGGGGTTTAACCACTAGCTACATGGCACTCACCATGTAACCCAGAGCCAGGAGCTAGGGCAGATGAATATGAATTAACAGTTAGAGCCCAGCCCAACGCCATATGGAAGCGCCCCCATACGACTAGGAATCCAGCCCAGAGGGGCTAGTGCACCATTTTGCCCAAATGTGGGGTCTTCAACTTTATTATATGGATTTTTATGATTAATTATGCTGATTTTATTGGATTTTGCCCATTTTTAGGGGATCTGAAGCCCGATTTGAGGCCAGATCTTGGGAGGAAGTTGGGATAGCATTCCCAACTCAAGATCTATATAATTCTGAGGTTTTTGACAGTCCAAGGAGGCTCATATTAGCAAAATGATGATAATTTTGTGGATCTTGAAGCCATTTTCATGAAGGGAAGTCATTGAGGAAGCAAACTTTGGAGGCCAATTCCGGGAGCTACGCTCAACCTTTTTCAGTGCCGTCAGTTGTGTTGGATTCTTGAGGTTGAGAAAAACACATACAGACCATCTTGTAATATTTTTGATGCAATTTCGATGTACTTTTGAATCATTTAAGATTAATAGGAAATCCTCCCCCACTGAGACAAAGGCCCGGAGACATAGGCAATCTTGTCGAACTCCATTAACAACCTTTCTGTTATGGTTTGATTTTCTTTATGCTTGCTTTCTTATCTACATTTCTTTATGATGGCTGCAATATTCTTTCATTAAGTTCTTCTTCTTCTCTTAATTTCATAAATGGCAATTGAACACATGCTTAAAAATCAACCAAGTCTTTAAAGATCATTTTCGGATCAGCTCTCATCAAAGATTGTTTTGGATTGACAATGTCTCCTCTTAATATTTTTTTGTTTTGGGCTAACCATATACTCTAGCAAATATATCTAGGGAGAGCTACCCAAAACCGCTTAAAGATAGGTTTACTTGTGAAGTTCCCTAGGTAATGATTCCCCCAACGGATAAAGAAATCAGAGATAGAAGTTGGCAAGGAAAACCACTGAGACAATGCCCCCAAAAATAATATACAAACTTCCTTTGTGTAATGGCATTTAATGAACGTATGTCAGATGCTTTCCTCATTGTTTTGATATAGAACACACCATGATGGACCACTTATTCCTCTTTTTTGTAGATTTTCGAAGGGGAGGATTTTTTTATGAATTAGGAGCCAACAAAAGAAGTTTATCTTTGGCATGCCATCTATGTGCCAGATCATTTTCCACAAGTTGGAACAAGGGTGTTGATACTCTAATTCAACAAGATAATGAAATCCCTTTTTGACAGTATACAACGAGTTCCCCCAACAACGAGAATCACTAGAGATCCGATCTTTGGGGGTGAAGCCCTGATGAGTGTGAAGGAAGGTGTCGAAAAGTGTCAAGAGGTGTGTTGGGGGAGATGTATTCTTCTAGTTGTCCCATAAACCATCGGTCGTCTAAGGAGAGAGGTCATACAAAGTGAGAAGGCCTTGATCTTTCATCCATGAATGAAGAGGGAGGAGTGGATCAAGCAGGGGGTGTCTCTCTAATTCTAATATTTGGTCATCCGATAGTTTGATTCTACGCCCATTCCCTGGAACCCAATTTATTTTGGTGTGGATTAGAGCATTGGAAACAAGGAGGAGTTTGAAGATAAGAGATTCAATATCCACTTTTGTGTGTAGATAAACACTTTTGAGCTTGTTGCATATGAAGTATTTTTGCTGGATTGCTTGCTTCCACTAGGTGAGATTCCCAATGATCAATCTCTAAAGTAGTTTAGCTCACATTGTTGAGTTCATGAGAGATGGCTCCCCAATTCCCATCCCTCCATGATTTTTATCACTGGTTACCTGAATCCAATTGACTGAGTGGAATTTTTTGTGGGTTGTTTTCTCTCCTTGCCATAGGAAAGTTTTGATATTTTGGGCCATTTGATTATAGATGAACTTTAGGGATAGAAGAGCAGAGCATTGATAGATGGGGAGAGCTAAAAGAATTTCTTTGATAAGAATGACTCTTGTAGCTGGATATAACCATTGAGTGCCTCAATGAGTTAATTTCTTACTCACTTTTTCAAGAATTTGTTGTCAAACCTACGAGTAGGATGATTTGCGGGATATTGGAATACCTAAATATTTGAAGAAGGACCAGTTTTCTACTATGGAGAATTGGAAAACATGAGCTATGGCTCTCAAGATCCGCGGTGAAGCATTCCAACCAAAGAATTGGCTTTATTTGTTGTTGAAATCTCCACCCAAGGCATCGAGGAAGGAGTCTAGGATGATTTTAAATCAAGAAGCAATGGTGATTGAAGCACCCCCCAAAAGAAGTGTTTTGTCCATGAATTGCAAGTGGTTCGTATTTTTCACACTCTTGTTCAAGCTTTCTGCTAAGTGCTTCAGCCACAATAATGAATAGAAGAGGTGAAAGGGGGCAACCTTGGTGGAGACCTTTGCTAAATTGAAAGAATGTTGAAGGTTTGCCATTTACAAGAGGGACAATCCATGGGCTGTTGATACAAGTTGAAATCCATCTTATGAAAGTTGGGATGAATCCAAAGTGTTTCATCACCTGAAAAAGAGATTTTTTTTTTAAACGAACAGATGCATCAACCATATCTAATTTGACTACCATACCTCTGCCTTTGGCTTGATAACTTGTGTGATGAGATTGGGTAGAATTTTTTTCAAATGGGTGGCTATGATTTTGGTGAGGATTTCATAGGAAGAGTTGCACAGGGATATTGGTTAGAAGTGGGAGAAAGAGGAGGGGTTTGTTTCTTTGGGGATTAAGGCAAGAAAAAAGGAATTTGCGTTCCCCCCTAACCTTAAAGAGTGATGAACATACTTGAGCATTCTTTTTAAATCAAATTTGATGGTATCCCAAAAGGAACAATAAAATGATATTGAGAAGCCATCAGGTGTAGGCACTTTGTTGGGATTAAGGATCCAAATGATTGTGAAAATTTTAGATTCAGAGATCGGTTGCATGAGGTCAAGGTTATCTTATCTTGAAACTAGGTTTGGGATATGTTCAAGCATGGACTGAATGTTTGTCGGCTCTACTTCCTCTTTTTGGTTGTAGAGGTCGACGTAGTGGTTTCGAGTTGCTTCTTTTATTTCCTCAAAATCTACGATAATGGATCCATCTTCCTGTGTGATTTTCAACACATTGTTTTTGGCTTGTCGAAGTTTGGCTTGGTTGTGAAAGAATCTGGTGTTTTTATCCCCCATCTTTATCCAAAGACTTCAATATTTCAGCCTCCAGTACTCTTCTTCCCTCTTTAAAGCTTTTTGGTATTGGCATTGAAGTTCCAATTCTTCTTTTTGCACCTGTAAAGTTATTTATGAAGCTTCTGAGTTTTTTTGCAGATTATCTAGCTTGCTTTTGATGAGTGTTTTGTCCTTGGCGGGGGAGAATAATGAAGACTTATCCCATTTCCTTAAAGTTTGTTTGAACAAAATAAGTTTTTGTTCCCAAATGTAAACATGTGTGTTCGGGATCTAGGTTGCCCAAGTGGAATGGATCAATGCAACCACTTCTTGGTATTAGATCCATTGAGGGTTAAATAAGAAGGGGAAGTGGCCATAGTTCAAGAGGGATATAGGCTTATGATTTGAGATGAGCGAGGGGAGAATATAGGATTCAATGGAAGCATTCTGGTGTAGAAAATTGTTGTGGACCAAGAAGCGGTCCAGTCTTGCTTCTATGTGCTTAAGGCCAGCGCACATGTTGGACCAAGTGAACTTTCCACGCTACAGGGGGATATCCAATAAATCCCAATCCATTATTATCTCTTCCAAGTTGTCTCTAAAGTGGTATCTTCCAAAAAAACCCCCTCTTTTCTCAGCATTGTTCTAGAGTATATTTAGATCGTCTGCAATGATACAATTTCTGGAGTAATCCAAGTTCCTCAAACTTTGGAGAGTGTTTCAGCACTCGGCCTTCTCTGCGAGGTTATTTGGAATATATACATTGAAAATTGCATAAAGAATGTTCTTGCGTCTATGTTTAAATTTGGTAAATATCCAATGTTGAGTATTGCATTGATGTTCCATACTTACCTCTTGTTCGTCCCATTAAGTGCAAAGGTCATTGAAGGCTCCTTTAACATCTACAACAATGTGGTTACTAATGCGCAATAGATTTTTATAGTGATATGAAAAATCTTCATAGCTCATCTTGGTCTCATGAATGACGAGTATGCCAGGCTTCTCAGATTGGACCAGATATTTGATAGCTAAGGTCTTGGGGCCGCTGCCTAAACCCCTACAATTTTAGGAGACCAAGATCATTATTTCAAAGGGTTGGAATGGGCACGTGCTTTGTTTGTTGCATTTCCACTCTATCTTTTAATGTGTTTTGAGTTCACTCCAACCATACTTAGCAATGTTTGTTGTGATCCCACGAGAATATATTTATTTGCTTGCTCTCCCCTAACCGCTCAGGATGACATCCTGCCATATTTATGAGGTTGGATTTCTTCTAAGTCTTGATTGTCCTTTCCATCCTCTCCTAGACTTTCCATCTTCGAATTGTATCTTGCCTCAAAGAAGGCAATTTCGACATCTTTGAAAGCTTTTGATTCTTCTGCTCGAGGGTCTTATGAGTTGAGCCCCTACAACATCGGGAATTCAATGGCAACTTATTTTTCCTCTCTATGCATATGGCTTACAGGATTCTTCACTTGCGACTGAGGCCCCTCGTGGGATAAAGGCATCTCCTTGCTGCTTGTCATGATGCTACATTGGGTTGTAATGACCTCCACCTCAGAGTCTGCCAGCTGAGAAAGAGACTCAAAGTTGTTATGGGAGGCAAACAACCCTGATTTCGTAGGGTTTTCAACAGTTTTAGTGGGTGATTTGGAATGAACAATTGAAGGACCCACTGAGGATGAAGGAGCCCTATTTCCAGTATTCCAAAATTTTCGAGAGACTGCTTGCCACCGGTCTTCTTTCCGAGGGCCAACTAAGTTTGATTCAACCTTCTTGTAGTTTCTCACGAAGTGACGATACTGATGGCACATCTTGCATTCGAAAGGCAGTTGCTCATAATCTAACCGCTGAACATGTTGTTAATTATATAGAGAGATTACCATTGCATTAGAGATTCCTTTCTCCATATCAACCTCAATGTAGATCCTTGCACAGGAGAAAATATTTTCTTTTGGCTCAACTTGGTCAATGTAATGACCTATAGAATTTCCTATGCAACGGAAGGCGTCATCACTCTAACAGTGAAGGGGAAGATGTGGCAACCGAACCCACAACGACACAGTTGAAGGCACATCGTGCTCTGGGTTGAAATTTGGAGTCCATTTATTTAAATACGCTCCTCTGGCTACCAAGAAATATGGTCCACTTCTAAAGATTAAATCTCTATCTTATTTGAGCTTGAAGAGGAACGTAAAAAAACCTCGACCACAAAAGTAGTGACTAATCAAGCCTTTGATGAGGGGCCTCTGGTTTTTTTCTATTCATGTTGCAATCGTCTTTAGAGAAGGCCATATTCTTGTAAACTGGTCGATCAACTTGTGATCAGCCAAAGCTAAGACCTTCCTCTTGGAGGTGGAGGGCGAAAGGGCGACCTTGGGCATTTCCACTTATTTCTTCAAAAATTGGGAAGGCTGGGTCTTCGAATCTTTCATAGAGGAATCTACCATCGCATGGAAGGCGCGAACATATTCATTTGGAGGGGATGGAGGCCTCCTCCATCGCCAGATTCCATCTACATGCACCAGAGCTAGGGTTTACAAAGCAACGTGTGCTCTCATGTCATATGGATTATATAATCTTGATAGCTCGACACGTGATTTAAGATCGAGAAAAAGATGCAAAAAATTATGCTCAAAAACACACAACAAAACCCCAAAAGTAAGAGTGATAGATCAAGAAAAGGATATAAAATACGACATAGAGACTTAAATTAAAGATGCCATAAAAGCCATCATGCATCCCATTTTCCAATTTGTAAAAAAAAAAATAAAAAAAAATAAAAAAAAATAAAAAAAACCATATTATAATAATATATAATAAATATATCATACCCCCTATTGCATCAGGGCAAAGGTGGGAATTACCTATATCTTGGATCCCCTAAAAAAGGAAAGATGCATGATGTTTTCCATGTCACCTATCTCAAAAGCAATTTAGTAACAATGTGGAGCCTTAAACAAAACGAAGGATGCATCATCTTGGAAATGAAGGAATCTTGACCACTTAAATCAATAATTACAACATAAACATATTATATTATACAATATCAAAGAAGCATACCTAATGAAGATGCCACATTAGAAACAAAAGAATTTATTACCAACATTTACACCTATCTATGTTTTTTATGTTTTAAGGGAAAAACACTCAAGAGGGGGAGGGCATGATGTGCCCCTTAAAATAACATAATGACACTCTCATTAAGTCTTAGGGGTTTCCAAGGATTATTTAGAGCATATAAGTCAATCCAATGAGTTATTATAATGATTTTATATAAGGATTATTTAGAGCATATAAGTCAATGCAATGGGTTATTATAATGATTTTATATAGTTGATTATGTTATTAAATGCGCTGAACACGATTTATAAGATTAGAACTTTGATGATTATAAAGAAATGATAGTTAAATTGAAGTCACAATTCATCATCATAAATTGATATAGTTTGTTGTGTTTCATGCGTATTTAGGTCTAATGGGTGGAATACCTACTTTGAGTGACAAGGTACCCCATTTACATTTCCAAGGCAAGCTATGTGTGCCCCATATCTTTGTATCTTTAGTAGTGGTGTTTCACATTGTTTTATATACTTTCTCATTTTTTTATAACACTTTGCAATAATCCTTTCCTTTGAATAACGCTATTACATTTTAAACTGTTATCTTGGGGATTTTATATTGTAATAGAATTTATGTTATTTTTGGGTCACAATAATGATGTTGTTGGAAGTTAGAGATTACATACATGGCTATAAACGATATTATTGCTATAAACTATACTATTTCTATATTTTATTAGAGAAATTATATGGTCGGTTGGTTGAAGTGGTTGAAGAATTGCATGTAGGACCAAGGTGTGGGGGTGTCACGAAGTTCAAGGTTGACATAGGAATAAATTAAGAGAATATTTTGTAATATAAATAAGCAAGTAATTAGGTTTACTTATGATGTATTTTTAAATATATTTCAGAATGTAAGCTTTCACAGTTAGATATAATGTTAAAAATATTTCTTGATAATTTGTAAATATATTGTTAATGTTAAAAAAAAATATAAAAATTAAGTTCATCTATTATATAAAAATAAATATATACTACATCAATGTGATGATGTTGAAGTTCATAGTTACCATAAATCAATGAAATACATAATTTATTAACATATATACTACATCAATGTGATGATGTTGAAGTTCATAGTTACCATAAATCAATGAAATACATAATTTATTAACTAAAAAAAGAGTAACGAAGCAATTCATGAACTTTACAAACTATTTATATTTATTATATAAAAATAAATATATACTACATCAATGTGATGATGTTGAAGTTCATAGTTACCATAAATCAACGAGATACATAATTTATTAACTAAAAAAAGAGTAACGAAGCAATTCATGAACTTTGCAAACTATTTTAAGTGTGGGCATTAGGTAATCAATAACATAGAAGTAAGTTTGGAAGAGAAGTAATGGATTTGTAAATTTGATTATGCCATTATATATATTTCTCAAGCATTAATAGCATTAATGATATTGGCAAAGAGATAAATGAAATGTTCAATAATATTGTGGAGAAAGTGGGACATCACTTATTATTATAGTTTTAGTTACCATTGTTATTGATGAATGACTATATTAATGGCTATAAAAACATGACAACTTTGATCTTTATATTCAATGAATTATGGCTTGCATTATAACTTTTATTGAATGGGTCGACTCCAACTAGACCACATCATAGGTATTTTTTATCGTATATTTTCACAAAATGGTAGATTATAAAAGAAAAAATGTTATGGAAGAAGATTCATGGTTTTTGGGTAGAGTTTACCTCTTCTTTGAACCACGTTTTTTGAAATTCAATCTGAGTATAATGTCAATGTCAACAATCCTAGTTTGGGTGAGATTACCAAATTTCCTTGTCCACTTAAGGATGCTTGGAATTTTAGAAAATATTGGAAATTCATTGGGCAAATTTCGTAAGATGACCCAAGACAAAGCTTGAAGGGAATTATTGCATGTGCTAGAATATGTGTAGAGCTTGACAAGAGAAAAAGTCTATGTGACGATTCTCGATGGACCCGGGAATTGGATGATGAGAATACAACTTTTTAATCTAAAGTATATTTAGAGACCAACCATTTGAAGGAAACCCACTGGAATACCAAGATCTTTGATAGGAATAAAAAAGAAAAATAAAAAACCCAAAAGCTATAAATACTCTAAGACAAATCCCCAAGAGGTTGTCCTAAAGAAGAAGGGAAAATTAATGAAAGCTTGAAGCATTAAAAAAATTCCTTATTCCTCATTTTGAGGGAAGTGATGCGGTATGGATGGAGTCTTGTCAAAACAACCAACCTCTCCTTTATAAACTATCACTATTAAAAACCCCTTGGGGGATGAAGAGGTTTTTCGTAATCAAATAATTCAGATCAAGAAAGGAAACCAACCCTTTCAACCAAAGATGAAGAATTTTAATTGGCATCATTAAAAGCTCCGTAAACTTTAAAGCAATTCGCTAAATGGAAACGAATTAGAAAAAAAAAGGTATATAATGAAACCTTATAAGCATTCAAGATCCACATCTAAGATAAATGAGATGCTTGATAGATCTAGGTTTAAGATAGATCTAAGCTGGTTTAATATTTTATATGTTGTCATGTAAAGTTTATTTATTTTTTATTTAATTTTTTTTGTTGTTGTGCAGTAATGTTATGTACATGATAACATTTCTCACTAGGACTGTAAAGCACCGAGCTACTCTCGGTGCAATAATTTTTTTGTTAGTCACCTATGATATGTAGGGTAAGTCTATGACAAGATCTCTCACCTAGGAATGTAAAGCACTCTCGGTACAATAATTATTTTTGTTATTTTCACCTAGGTAAGTATATGACAACATCAGAGGAGGCTTAGATGGACCACCTTTGTAGTATGGTTGTGTTTTTTTTTTTTTTAGACTTATCCATTTGGTATCTCTCGTCTCTGTTCATTAATGGAGGACAATTCTCTGTTTTGAAGGACAGTGGACGTTAGTACTTAGACTACTTACTAACTAATCTTCTCTGCCTTTTTAGAGGGTCAGTATAGTTGTTTTCACTTGCTAAAGTCTCCTTTCGAGCCTCCGGCTTTTTAGCAGTTTCGTCGCTTTGATTTTCTTGAAGGAAGGTCCTGAAGTGACCGGCGTTTCTTTACTTCCACCATTAATTAACTTATTGTTCATTAAATCACACATTAAACGGGGAGATTGTTTATCTGACTTGATGCGACTTACCCTCTGAGGTGGCAGGCGACTAGAGGATTGTGGAAACTTCTGAATGGACTGTGAGGTCAACGCACTCATGAGTGCGGCTGACAAGGAGCTTTGGGAGAGGGCGAGCCTATTCTCCTCGATGGATGAGCTCTGTAGGAGTAAAGATAGTGGGTGCCAAATAAATGGGAGTATTATTACTCCACCTGCGAACTCGACGGAGTTCCCTAAACCTCTTATCTCCGGTACAAAGCTGTTCCACAAGCATAATAAATTTTTAGAACATTCAAAGGGTCGGGATACTGCTCGTTTTTCTGGTGAAGTTCCTACTGGTTTATCCTTTGAGTGTTGTGGCTAGGTAAATGGTCGTCAGGTAGGCTGGAATAAGGCTGAGGTGATAACCACTCTCACTGGCACACAGACTGAGGCTTTTCAGGGGGGTCGCTCATAGGGTAAGCGGGGATTTCCTAGATGCTTTGCTCGAGTGTGGAAGCCAAAGAAGACTAAACGCAGGATGGTTTTGGGAATGGATGTGGGACTCTAAGAGTCATGCAACCTCTCTCTTTGTGCTCTGGTGGGGAGATTTGCTTACCGGTCACAGTGTAAAATGCCTATTATGGAGTGGATGTAGTGCTCTTGGGAACCGCTTCTGGGGTATTTGCCTGAGCTACTGACCCTATCGAGAGGGTGGTTTGGTTTTGTTTTTAAGAATCTGGAAGACACATGGTTTATCTTAGGAAGATTGTGGGACTTCAAGGGTGGGAGTTTGATGCTGAAGAGGTGGCACATTCGCTTCGACCCGCCTACCGAATATTTCAGTTTCTGCCACCTTTGGGTTCTTCTACTGGGTCCACCTCTCCAGTTGTGGAATGTCGAAGCATTGAGGCGATTGGTAATGAGTTAGGTCGTTTCATCAAGGTCGATGAAACTGCACTATAGTCGCAGGATAAAAGGATGGCAAAGGTTTTAGTTGAGGTGGACATCCATCCAGGACTGTTGGAGTCACTTGAAATAGAGTGGCGGGGCCACATTCTCGTACAGAGATTGGACTACTTGGGAATTCATTTTCGGTGTACTCTTTGTAGGCGCACTGGACACTTACAAAAGGACTATCAACAAGCCTTTAGGGCATTGGATGTGGAGGACTCCTTGGACGATTTGTCAAATGACCATTACACTACAGGGGTGGACTCACAGAAGGCGGGGGATTTTACTACTGCGAGGGTAGAGGAAAGTCCAGAACATCCAAATCCCACCTCTGTCGGTAAGTTAAAACTTTACTACCCTTCACTATACTTTTCCTTATCTGCTTGGGAACAAGACCATTTATATAGTACTTTTTTACTGGATTTGGTTCCCTTGCCTGTGACTGATTTGGGGAAGTTTTAAGAGACTGTTCCAGAGGGATTAGAATTTGTAGAAGTTAGGGTTGAACCTACACTTTTGTTTGAAACTACCCAAGAGATTGTTACTATTGAGAAACCCTCCATTTTAACTGTGGAAGACTCTAACATTTCCCCTGGGTTCAGAGAACCAGATTTTAGTGACCACTCATTGGATAGAATGATAACATCGTTGGTCCCTTCATATAGGGGAGCTTCTAGTCTCATTCCCATCCCGACCTATTTGGGGAAGGATGTAATGAATAGAGCAGAGCCTAGTGGAGCACTTGGGGAATCCACCTGTGAAGGGGGGGATTTTGGGAAAGACTGTGCATGGTCGTAGGGCTTAGGGTATGAGTTCTCTCCTATCAAAACTAGGAGTGCACGCAAGAAGGTCGGGACTAACAATACCTTTTCTGCACAACAACTATCAACAAACATTGAACAGGGGGCGCTTAGAAGCATGAAATCCCTTGCAAGGGCTAAGTCATGATCCTCCTCTCTCTTGATATCAGAGGGGTAGGAGGACCCATTAAAGTGGCCTCCCTACGTAGACTTATTTCAAAAACTTTATCGGACATTATCTTTCTACAAGAGACTCTAGTGGTTGAGGATAAGGCTAGACACTTCATATTCTCTATTCGACCTGAGTGGATGATTTGTGTTGTTAGTTCCGTGGGGAAGTCAGGAGGACTTCTGATGTCTTAGGATCCTAAATTTTTTTACTTATTGCCATTCCTAAGTTGTGGTGGTATTTTTTTGCCAGGTACCTGTTTAGCTGATAAAAGGAGGATCTCTTTCTTAAATGTTTATGGCTCGTGTACATATCGTAAGCAATTCTATGAAAAGGTGGACGGTAGGGGACTGTTAGCTCATGGTTATTTGATAGTTGCTGGGGATATGAATTTCACGACCAATTCAGAGGAGGCTTGGGGTGCTACAACCTTGGTAGATCCATTGGCGGCTTTTTTTAAAGATTTTTTTTAAGAAAATCAGCTTGTCGATATCTCTGCCGCGGACATGGTACCGACATGGCGTAATGGCAGAACTGGAGTTGAAGAAATTGCAAAGAGGCTAGACAGAATTTATGTCTCAATGGGCCTTATCTCGTTATCAATGAGATATAGGTCTTGGGTGGATTACCCTTGTATATCAGATCATGCTCCAGTCCTACTGTAATTGGGTATTAGTAATTCGACGGTTTCTCACCCTTTCAAATTAAACCCAGCCTGGTTGCGAGAATATACTTTTGCTACTTTGGTTCAAGAAGTGTGGTATGATTATCAGTTCCAACAGGAAGAGGGAGCTCAAAGGAGATTAGTAGGGAAGCTTAAACAACTCAAGAATCGGGTAAAGTCCCGGTCAAAAGAAAAAAGATTACAAGAACAGTTAGCTTTGGACAAGCTTGAAGAAGAACTACCATTTCACTACAAACAAAAGACATAGGGAATGTATAGTTTTGTTACTAAACACCGTTTGATGTTTCTAGAGGCTAAGCGTAATAAACATATTCCAGGCGAAGAAGATCGGTGGCGACAAAAAAGCAGGGCTATTTGGATCCAAAGCAGAGATTAGAATACAAAATTTTTCCATCGGTTCACAAGCCATAGAAGAAACAAAAAGCATATATGGGAGATAAAGGATGAAGTCGATCTAGTTCACACAGGCCAGGAGGCCTTGAAGGAAGAAGCAACTGGATTCTTCAGCTCTTTCTTTCAGGACACGTGACAAAATTATGTAGAGGAATAGATAGATACAATAAGACTGTTTCCAAGAATAGTTGCGGAGGAAGAAGTCGTTATTCTTAAAAAACCTTGCTCCAATGAAGAAGTTCTAGAGGTTCTAAAAGGTTTTTCCAAGGACAAAAGTCCAGGACTAGACGGGTGGACTGTTGAATTCTTTTTACACTTTTACGAGTTGGTTGGGAAGAATTTGCTTGATGCAGTGGAGGAAACAAGGCTTATAGGTGAGGTAATCAGATCGATTAATTCGACTTTTATAGCGTTAATTCCAAAAGTCAACTGTCCCAACTCCTTTGGCGATTTACGCCCAATTGCTCTGTGTAATCTATGTTACAAAATCATTGCAAAAATTATAGCAAGAAGGATCAGGCCTATTCTATCCCGCTCCTTATCCGAGGAACAACTGAGCTTTCTAAAAGAAAGACATATATTAGATACTATTGGCACAGCCCAGGAGTGTCTGCACAATATAAAGGTAAAAAAACTTCAAGCCAACATTTTGAAGCTAGATTTAAAGAAGACCTATGATTGTACAAACTGAGATTTTCTGCGATTAACTCTTCTACAATGTGGTTTTGGTCTTCCCACTACAAACTGGATCATGGGCTATGTAACCTCTACAATCTATGCCATTCTGATCAATGGAGAGTCGACAAAGTTCTTCCAAAGTGGTAGAGGATTAAGACAAGGATCTCCACTGTCGCGACTTCTGTTCATTCTTGTGATGGAAGGCCTTAGCCTTTCTCTAAAAAAAGGCCAGGTAGAAGGAAAGTTGTCTGGGATAAAGGTTTCCAGAATAATTAAGATCATGCACCTGCTATTCATGGATGATGTTCTCATAATGACAAAAGCTTCGATCGAAGAGTGGGAGGAGATTAATAAAATCCTAGA